>LKNJ01000005.1:449961-590519 GCA_002120245.1 Maccullochella peelii
AAAAAAAAAAAAAAAAAAAAACAACAAAAAAAGGGAACATACCCAAAAGTGCAATTTCAACTAAAAGAAAAAAATGCTAAAGCACAGTTTTGAATAACTTACACAGATGGCATTGATGTCAGACTCATGGCCAGTGAATGTCTGTCTGCACATGCCCTCTCGAACATCCCAGAGTTTAGCAGAGGCATCACAAGCACCAGAGACGAATAACCGTGAGTCAGGGGCCAATGACAGGCTCATGACATCACCTGTGTGTCCAGCAAATGTGGTTGTCTGCTGGCCAGTCTCAATGTCCCAAAGTGCACTATAAAATAAATACACGATTAAGATACCGTTCGCTTTGATAACGCAGTATAGCAACTCAATGTAGGCGATCCTTTTACTTACCAAGTGGTATCTCCAGAGCTTGTAACAATCTGGTTGTCATCAAGAAAGCGACAACAGGACAGATATCCTGATATGCAAAGAATCAATAGAGGAGTTATCAATATGGAATTCCATGGCAGATATATAAACAAGCAGCAGAAAAATACCTAGCAGTGTACATTCAACTCCCACATTTGCACAAATATGCATCATCAGAATCATATACAGTTAATAAGTCTGCTTTTAGATTTCAGAACATCTTAATTTTGGAAATTACAGACACTGATATGAATTGATTTTTAAAAGTACCATCTTGCTCAGACAAGCAGCTGTGTAGCCTGAGTAGTTCTGTATTTCCTAAATACATTTTAATGTGTGGCTTTATGCATTTGTTTTCCAAGTCTAGGCTCCCAATCTCATTATCACAAAGGTAGTTTAGATGAAAGCTAAAAACTGTGCATTTCAAATAACGGTAATGTGATAAAATGTCGTCTCACCAATGATCTGCTTAAAATGTTTCATATATATAGCATGGCCCCTTAATATTGAGCACACCTTAGCATGACATTGTTTTAGCTGAATGTTACTTATAGTTGGTCATTTCAGAGGCTCTGGCATATGAGTTTTGCAATCCATTGTAGTCGACTATTAAGTGATAACCTAAACCAATCTTTTGTAATTTGTTACAACTTTCATTGTAATGCTTAAGATAAAAAAAATGAGTAGATCATATACCTGTATGTCCAGCGAGCTCACGGCTCACACGTACATTCCCCTCGCGTGTTTTCAGGTTGTAAATGGAGCAGATGTTGTCTAAACCACCACAGGCCACATAATTTCCTGAAGGTGCATATGCACAAGTCATGACCCAGGAAGATCGAAGTGGAATGGCATGAACCTACAACAAAAAAGACAACATACACATAAATACGTTAATTTACTTCCATTTTTCGCAAAGAAAAATTTACAGAAGCTATATTTTTACTAGTCTGGTTACTAAAAAAAAAAGTGATTTATTTATTTATTGGAGAGCAACCTTTAATAAAGTTATTTAATATTAGGATGCCATTATAATTTGATAATGTACAACATTCATAATCGGTGTCATTACCTGTGAGTCTGATACATACATTTCTAACTAATTTTAATGCTAGACTTGTTATTTTAAAAACACCCACTGCTGTTGTGCACCCAGCCCAAAATCAGAGTGACTTCCAGGTCAGGTCACCAAGTGAAGCACCCCATTACCCAAGTAACAAGAGTGAGTGAATGGAGAACAGAGTGCAGAATGTACTGTTTAGACAATACACAGCATCCTATATAATCGTGTCCGAATCATTTCCATTTTGATGGAAACATAATATTGTATACCAATCAATACGCTGCTACTTAATGGCGCTCACCAACAGTATAATGTGGCTGAATCTAGCAGTGTTTCTATTTGTGAGCCCTTATACGCATTAAGGTATCCCATATACAGTTCTGACCTCAATCTGGCCTGCAATCTTCTCAGTAGGGCTAGAGATACATTGGACGAATGACCCTTTAATCTTAATTCCCCGCTGTATTTATTGCATCAAGCTTAATGTAAAGAGTGTCACCACAAAAGCTTCTTCAATATATTGGACCTTGACAAAGCATAATTCTCTATTTTTTTATTTTTTGTCTGTGATGGAGAAGGCCAAATTGCCTATTAGGCATGCAAACTGCGCACCACTTCCACCCAACAAACTAACTGCACATCCGACACATCCACCCTAAAGCAAAAGACCACAAATGCCTCTCTCTCAGCTTATCTGCAACGCCTTTGAATTTATTCCAAATGAATGCAGCATGGGCAGAGTTAGTTCCTTCCTTCTAATTCTAGTATAACCTTACGAGTTCCACGAGAATAGGTGCATGCCGCAAAATATGGTGGAGCAGGAACAAAGCTATGCAGTGTCATTGATGTGAAGCACCAGAAACCAGGCCCATATCATTAATTTGTATCTGCTTTGCCTGCCAAGTGCCTCAAGTTTTATAAATGCAGCAGCTATTATTACTTCATTTGCATGAAGATGGCAACATGCCTTCATCTGCAAGTCTAAACTGCTGCTATTACTTTGTTTTCCAATTATATGACACAGATTGGCATGGATTCAACCAATACTTCATTAATACATGAAGTAAATACATTAAAACATGACTTACCTTATTTGTGGTATAGCTGTCCCAAATAATTAGTTTGCCATCTTGAGAGGCACTGACCAAGAGCCTACACAAATGAGAACAGCAACATAAACACCACCACGACAACAAATCAGAGTTGTCACACAAAATCTATTTTTATCTAGAATCATGAGCCAAAAACTGAGGAAAAAGGACTGCAGGGAAAAGATGCCTGCCGAACTGCCATAAGACATAATGTAATAAAACTCTATCAACTGCATCAGTGCAACAGCTCTTACATTTAGGCATCGTCTAACTTCTGCGCAACATTTGACATAAAGCAGAATGCAACAACATTAACAAAATCTCTCTGCACACCATAAGTCCTAAAGTTCTATCAGTTGGTTTACCTGGAATCTGTTCCCCAATGCATGGCATAGATTTTAGCCAAATGACCACGCAGCGTTCGTCTTGTACGCATCTGGATTCGGCCAACGGGGTCAATATTAGCTGTGATCTGCAAAACATTAAGTACTCTGGTTAATTTAAGACCAAATGTTTATCAACCTAAAAGAAAAATCAAAATGTTAAATGTTACCTGTGATAGTGTGGCATCTGCACATGCTTTCCTGGCATCCTGAAAAGAAGAAAAACTCAAATCTTTAGGACAGGATTTCTCTATCTCACATCTATCTTTGTTGTATTGGCTTAACTTGTAAACTTGTATTTTTAATGATAATTCATGGTATGGCATTATAAAAAAAAGTGTTAAAAAAAAAAAACCCTGTTTGTTACTCACTCTGATCTGATTTTTGAGCTGCTCTGCCTCTTGGCGTAACTGGTCCAGTTCACTCATTTTATTCTGCTTCAATTACCTTACTCCAGCTACCGGGGCACTTGTTGATCTAAAAATGAATAAAGAGAAGCACTTTAATCATTCACACAAGTCTTCATTTGAAATTCAAGGTCATATTTTCAACCATAAGCAAAGCGGGCCTGAACCCAGCTCAGACAAAACTAAATCTCTTAACGGCTGAAGCTAACGGTAGAAGAGGATTTTCAGTCAGTTCACAGTCACTTTAACTGACTTTTCAATCGACTAAATTGTTTACTTACAATACAACCTTACTTTCCCACCTCAATGTCGCCAACATAATCCTGACACACAATTTAGATAGCCAGTCAAATCCTGTTAAGGCATGACTTTCCAATGATCCGAATAGCAGTCATTATCCTGTTGACCTCAATCCCTGGGATATTCACAATTTTAGCCAAGTGATCAATAAGCCACTTAAATTAATACAGAGCCTCAAGGCACTCTCAAATATTCATCTAATAAAATACATTTTAAAAACTCATGTCATGATCCCAATATAATAACCATATCTTGTACTACATCAAGTCTCATTTATTTAAGCAAATAAATAATTATTTCAAGAGGTTTGTTAGGGAAGCCAGAAAAATGACAGCAAACACTCCAGCCATAGGGACCTGTCCTGTAGAAGACACTGACTTCATTTACATGGACCGTGATATCAGAAAAAAAATAAAAATAAATGGATTAAGACAATTACTAATAAAGGTATTCTAATTTTAGTTATGCATTTTATATCTGTCATTTTCTGCGGCATACTGTGACAACTGTTTGATGATACATGTACGGTCCAGGTCTACTTATTTAAAACAATAAAAAGCAGGTTTTGCAAAGTTAACACAATGTAATAAAGTTATGGCAACATGACAAGCAACAGTTGTGAACTGTTTCTTATCTTATTTTGAATAAGGTCAGTACTTGTTTTTTTAGTTTGTGAAATAGTCACAGATTGCTTATTAACTCCAGTTAACTGGAAAAAGGATACCATTGTGCTCAGATCCATCTAATTAATTATTCATGTTTGTCAAACAGAAGTACATTAGGAATGAAATTTGTAATAATACTTTGTGTGTGAGTGTGTATGTTTAAAATGGCACAGAATCTTTTGGTTGAACTAAATCAGACGTATTGTCATTTCTGACTACGCCCAGAAAACTGGCTTGCCAACAAAAACAGAGTATGCACACACAATACTGACCAAATGCAACATCAGTTAGGATTTTCTACAGATTAAGGGTTACAGTAAGAAAACTTCTGATTTAACTTTTAAAAAATGACTGTGAAAAAGGCAACTTTCTAGGAGATATGTTACATGACATTGGGAGATAACAGCTCAGAAAAAGTACATAGAAATTCTGATTACTTATAAAAACTATCATCTGTGCAAGCTGCTTCTATGAGACAAGTTGCCCTCAAATTGTATCTTGAAAAAAAACCAAACCCAAACAATATAACAGATCTTTGCAAAACGCATGTAACAGCTCAGAGAGTAACATTACAATGTAAAGAAAAAAGATCATTAGTGCACCTGATGAACTCTGACAAAACAAATCTAATTCGGATTTAAACACAGATTGGGAATAGCACTGCACCATTCAGACTGACCAACCTTGCCTTGCCAGTTACCTTACCTGGTGAGTTTCAGTCAGTAGGCCTATGTCACTGGAGGTTTCAGGACAAGACTGAAAATCTTCTCTACCTGACTATGTTATCCTTTAGGTCCTCTGATTGGTTGGCCTTTTTAAACACAGGTTATCCTCTTACACTCATTAATCTATAAATAAACGTGCCATGGAATGTAATTATAATGCAGTATCATCAAGTGATGGCAGAATGCCGTTCTCACCTTGAAAACCTCTTAAAGTATAGTTGATATTTCAAAACAATATTCTCATCTTTTCTCAAGTTGATACATTATTTCTTTCTGTGAGAAAATTAAATACGTTTAATCAGTTCAATAAGTTCAGTTGTGCTGAATTGTATTTTTAAGTTTAGCAATGGCCACAGTAGTGTATGATAAATATCCTATGTGTTTTCTCTCTACACACAGAATAATTAATGTATTACAATCAATTTAGCCAAGAACAAACAAAAAAAAAACCCAACTAAAACATCTTTCATTTGGGTTTAAGCACTTACCATACCCTAAAAACTACAATGGTACATCCAAAAGTGGGATCCTCTGGAGCCATTTTATAGATCTGAGTTTTAAATAGTCAACATTCAGAAACATTTCCCATTGACCTCTGTGGATGCTTACAGTTAAGGAGTACCTCTCCCTCATCACTTCTCCTTTCCAAGCGCCTGATCAGGGTCAGCTGACTGCATGATAAACAATGAGCAGTGGCAAACAGCCTGGAGTTGTAGCTCACTAGCTGTTCTCAGGTCCCTTAAGGGCAGTCTGTGCCTGCTACTTTCAAAAGGTGTCTCCTACATTTCCAGTTACATTTTTGGTATATCTATTAAGTATACATCTGTTCTGAAAGGACAAGTAAGCTTATCTGTACTGTTAAACAATGATAATGCAATGTTTCCCAGGTCTAAAGCTGGATCATAGAAAAGGCCATAACCAGCAATATCACTGAGCAACTACATAATCCTAAAAGCTAAAATCCTCAGTCAATGAGTCTCTAATCCTATCCATGTCCACTAACATAAACAGCTGGCAGAGCCAGCCCAGGCATTAGAAATATGTTTTCCCAATCATAAAAGGATGATTTTAATCTTAATTCTTTTACACACAACATGCTTAAACTAAGTGCCTGGATTTCCATGCTGCCTGCGAAATCACAAGCCTAATACAGCCACTCTCTTCCAGTTGTCCAGTGTGACCAGATTCAGTACAATTAGTACCACTGCTTGCTTTAATAAACTAGGACAAAATTGCATTTTCAAGGAATCTATATATCTATCTATATATATATATCTATCTATATATATATATATATATATATATATATATGAATTTGCAAAATACATACACAATTGGCACACTTAATAATGTAAACAGAAATTATTAAGCTACTGCATAACAGCTAGATATAAAATATAAGAGTACAAATCAATAGAATCAAGTGATGTCTGTGCACAGGTTTACCCAACACTGTATGTGGTGTACCGATAGCTGACTTAGTCACTGTGTGCAGTACTGTGATTTGCCTACAACAGTAGAATAGTTTGCATTGTATTTGAATGGCTGCTGGGTAGCTGTTTTAGTCAGTTTGTTACACTAATTTGTTTAGAAGGTTGGGCTAAAGAGCCTCTACATATATTTCAGGAGAAAATATGTTGCAATTCAGCACCATAATGTGGCAAAATACTGAGGATTAGACTATCAGTATTTGACTAAGTCTAATCGAATTTCTACATTTAATGAACGATGCACAATGTAATGATAATATGACTTGCACTGAAGGAAATCTGAGAAGATGCAGCTAAACGCCATCTTGCAGACTGCTGTCCGCTAGTTAGCTTGCTAGCAGGCTTGACAGTGTAGGCCTGCAGGCAGGGCAGAGCTAGTATTCAAGAAAGCAATGTACTTAGTAACAATTTCACTTGAGATTTAACAATGACCGGTAGACAAGTAAAGTTGATCTAACATAAGACCTGCTGAATTTCATGACAGATAAACCAAATAGCTAAATGCATCGAATGCAAAAAACAAAAACAAAAAAACACACGTAACCACATCCACTACAGGGTAGACTCAGCAGCTCTTCCGCAATTACATGGAGTGCTATGTAGTTAGCTTTTAAGCCAACATAGTAGGTAAAGCTAGAAACTCGGCGCTCGCTTGGCCTCCAGAAATCCACTTACTTACATACTAACAATCTCGTTAAACCAGACTAGGCACAGTTGATTTGATTACGACGTATCAGTTTATTTATTTGCTTCTCTAATCCTGTAGTGGACCAGAGTCTGTAAAACTGCAAGGTCGGGCGGCGATGGCCTGTTGACTTCAGCAAGCAAAAAAATGCAATAACAGATGCGGGCGATTTTTTATAAAGTAGATAACCATCCATCGACCATCGTTGTATAACTGCCAATTAGCTAACTGGTGATAAATAAATAACATTACTAACCCAAGTAAAAGGCGTTGCACCGGCGCGGCCGTTTCGTTGCAGGAAGGCAGCAGTGTGCTAACTTATTAGTTCGGCTTGTAAAAAAAAAAAAAAAAAAAAAAAAAAAAAAAAAAAAAAAAAAAAAAAAAAAAGGAAAAAAAAAAAAATAGGGTGTTAACGCGACTACAATAACTCATGTTAATAAAGTGTGGCGTTCAGTTTTCAAGTTAACTAGTGATGTTGGCTGCCTTGCTATCGCCAATAACCAATATTTGCCGTTAATTTGTTTACGGGACGTTTATTGTTCCAGCCCAACCCAGTGTGTCATCATCAACTGACAGCAACATCTTTAAATGCACATTTCGAGTACAAAGCAACCCAGTACTAACTATGAATCTTAAGGTGCTAACACTAGTATTACAGTTGTCTTCAATATATTTTGGCTATTATCTACCCAGTACTTTACGTACTGTATTTTTAGGCCAAGAAGCACCTCCGCTGGGCCATCACTGACATCAAGCCTCACTGGCCAACATTAACGTTACTTCAACTCCAGCCAGAGGCTTTCGCTAACACTAACAGCGTTTAACCTATATCAATTGACTGGATGCATAAGCCAGTAACATGGACATAAGTTTTGTAGCAATCCGCCGCCGCAAATACTGGACGCCAGGATCCACCGTGGCAGACACTGTTGTACCTTCGCTACTTACATTTGCTTAAAATAAAATAGCCAACTTCACGTTAGCTAACCGCAGCTAACTAAATGGCTAGGAAGCTAGCTATCGCTACCCCACCCCCGGACAGTTCAATTCCACCACAATTCATTAGCTAATGGTATTGACAGTTACTGTGAAAGATGTAGAAGCAGCATTATAATCTCTTTATTTAACCTTACCTGATTCAATTTGCGTTTGTTTTTGCGTTTTGGCATTGACTGGAAAACAAGACGGCGTATACCTCCGATCCACGCATCAACGAACACCACAACGCTAGCTTACTAACTAGCTAGCCTGCTAGCGTTAGTTTTCCGAGGAGCAGCCCTTCCCGAACGCAGGCTACGGCTAGGGAGCTTGACAAACTCAGTCAACCAACCGGGGAGGGGAGGGGAGGGGAGGGGTGAAATCACACCCACTAGCCTTATACTGAAGACACTGCCCAGGCAGACAAAAAGGCTAATCTTTAAAGTCACTATACCTCATTCATCAAGACAGCCTACTGTCTCCCTTTTGCCAAGCTTAACATCTGCCCTTTCCGTAGTAACACTCTCGTCCGGCCATCGAACGGCGAGATGGGCGCGGTAACCCTGCAGTCAGCGCTGGGAAACCCCACGCTGCAGCATCGATGGGCAGAGAACCTTCGATTGGTGTTTTATCTAACTACAGCTGGAGATGCAAGCGTAATCAGTCACTTTGAATAGTGTTTAGCACTTCACATTTGGTATATATGTGCATTTCATTAGAGGGGACTAAAAGCCAAGAGAACACGGTGTTTTTTTTCCTGCAACCCAGTCTCACTGAAAGGCTGAGTCAGTTAGTCAGTCGGGCCCCAACTTGGCTCCTAAAGTAGGAAGTGACATTAATGATTTCAGCAGGGCTCTCTCTAGCTAGCTAATAATAGCAGTGTCAACAACACAATCTGGCCTTAGCTAATTAGGAAACAGTGTGTAGTGCGGTTTACTGTGTTTCTCTGGTACATAGGTAGATAGTTTCAGAATGCAAATAACAGAATATTTAGTGTTCCAATCTCCCTTGAACTCTTTCAAAAGCACCTCTCAGTTTAGTACCTAACTAGGCTAGTTATTGGTCCTTTTGTGGTGCACTTCTAAGAAGCTGTGACAGTTAAATATAGGCTATATCCATTTCCCTGAAATGTCACAAATAGTGTTTTGGATAGGAATACAATTGTCCTTTTAAGTTGTAATTTGTTATCACAGTCTGTACCGTAGGCTACCTCAAACAAAAGGTAGTTAAGCTTTATTTATGCAGGAAGTATCATTGAGATCATCATCTCTTTTACAAAAGAGGCTTACATATACAACACATGCAAAATAAAGAAGACTTGGGATGTCTTTATAATAGCCTGGTACCAGACCTCTGAATCACCCCACCAATGAAGTGAAACAAAATGGCAATTTAGTCTGATTATCAGGATCACCTTTATTATGATATTTAATACTAGCATTTGATCATGACATGCAAATTAATTGGGTTGCAAAGATGCAGAAGCAGGAAGAAAACAGTATTTCCGCATTGCTTTGCCTGATAATATACAATATTGCTTTGTAGATACTCAAGTTCTCCGTGCACCTGTGTGCAAATGACCAACAACACTGTCAGGGCAAACATAGGAGAACATCTTTTTGACCTGTAATTTTTTAACCCTTTCATATATCAAGTAAACTCTTTTTTCCACTGAGTTGTGTAGGTCAGAAGGAGCCCAATTAATGTAATCTGGTTATTTCAGTCAGTTAAATTGACTTTGTCTAAAAGGAACTATCTTTTCCTATGGCTGGTTCTGACTTATATGACTTAATTTGTGGTTCAGTCAAACTACGACCCATTCTGCTAACAATGAAAATGTTCATCATGAGTGTACAAAAATATAATATAGGATAGAAAAACATACATTAAAATGTAGTTTTTTATTGATTAACTTGCTGACTATCAGCTAAATAAATATCAGCTAAATATTAAGTCTACCTTGATAAAGTCTGTGTTGCAGTTTTCATTTTGGTTTACTTGGTACTGTATCTTAACTCAAACTCTATTTATACATAGACGATCATTGGAGGCATGTGGCATACATTCATAGCTCTTCCCCTCGACTAACAAATGTGAAATTCCCATTGCAATGTTGGAAATAACTTAGTTAAGTGCATCCTTATTTGGTTGTCTGCTTTCATGAGAGTCACTGGGGGGTGCACAAACACCTGCTAATGGCAAACAGCAAGCTAATTGCAGTTCCCATAAGTGAACCATGTGATGCTGAGGTCAGGAAATGCATCTAATAGTTTACATATTTTGTTATCTTGTCTTTAGCCCTTTCTGCCTTGGGTACTTTGAGAATAACATCATATTTTAACAAATTACAACTTTACCGAACCACTTATTTTCCTATGTAACTATGCTGTTTACCAATTGTTAGTTGAGATCAGTATCCAAAAATTCCTCATGGGTGATTAGCAAGTCCATTCTTTGAGTGCCATAAAAGGTCTTGAATCGTGCTCTTCTAAGCTCTGGGGAAAGAGCATTAGAAGTGTAGTAATGATGAGGCTAAGACATCCTCTCATTCTACAGTAACTGTTGTCAGAGTGCTTGTCCTCAGCCGTGTTTGGACTACCAGAGGAAATGGTGAGAACCTTAAGACAAAGGAACTAACTTCACATACAAAATTTTCCAACATGTAAATGTAATTAACATTGTCAAATTCAACATGAAGTAATTCCAGAAGCTTTTCTGTGCTGATCTTCTCTAACTGCTTACATCAAATACTGCAACTCCCTGAACAACTTTCTTCCAGGCCAGCAAGTTAACACAAGAGCAGATCACACAGTACAAAGGAGTTTTTGAGATGTTTGATGAAGAGGGAAATGGCGATGTGAAGACGCAGGAGCTGGAGAGACTGATGAGTTTAATGGGAATCAATCCTACAAAGAGAGAGCTCAGCCAGATGGCCAAAGATGTGGACAAAGATGGTGAATATAAGCCTGACTGTAAACCCCATACAATGGAAACATATCATTCTCTAAAATACATTTAACTTAAATCACAACAATGGTTATTCTTAGATCGGCTTTTTAACCTTTACAAACACCTGTGATAGCATGTCACTTTAACTTAAACTTTATTAGGTATATAAATAAAATGTCATCAAGTACAACAGCCCTGCCATAAATCACATCTTTTTGAAGCATATAATTGTCAGAAAACTGTTGATTCAACTCTATTTTTGAGACCATAGTGGCAGTGGTGTATTTGACTGTTTTATATTGTAAGATGGTTCCATTTACATACATGTGCAATTAGTTCAAATGCCTTTAAGCAATGCCTTGCATGTATGAACTGCACCTGGAGGTGAGGATGGAAGTAGAAGTTTTATCTGTCTAAAGTTCGACCCGAACCAAGTAATTAAAGTGCTAAATTAGGTTCTGTAATGATAGTCTGGCCATTCACATTAGCTAAAGTTTTCCATTAACATTAGCTAAAGTGCTGGAAGGTAAATAAAGTGGATGTTTGCCGCTAGTTTTGATAAGGTTAAGATAAATTAATCTTAAAGACATATTTGGAATTACCCTTTGCAGCCGATCAAGTCTGGATTTTAATTGCAAGTCTAGATAGATTTAGGATTTATAAAGCAAACCCATGTGCAACTTTTTAACAAGTGTAACATCTTCCAAAGTGCAATATAAAGAAGCATGACATTATCTAATACTGCAGTATTCTGTTTTTACTGCAGGTTACCACATTAATCACTAGGTGTCAGTGTTTCACTATGTGCGATTTGTGTATAATGGGCTTTACTTACACACACGCGCGTGCACACACACGTACACACAAACAATCACCTCAAGGCATGATTTGAATTTTGAATTGGAGTTAAAGCTAACACCCTGAAGTTGGACAGTTGGAAAAGGTTTGTAAAATTTAGATGTTATTGATGTCTAATATTTTCCTACTAAATTCCACACTTTTCAATCATTTACAGCCTAATCCAAACAATTAGTTCCCTAATAATACCAAATAGTTTCCTACCATCACTGTGAAAATGAATCACTTAGAAAAGACATAAAATAACAAAAGTCTAAGGTTATATCTCCAGCCACTGTCATGTGACTTGAACAAGGGCTTAAATATATCTGTCTTTGTCTACTCTCTCCGTCCAACAAACTAACAAACAAAAGTTGCTGTGCTGCACACAGATAATGATGTTTTGTTTGAACTGATTATTTTTGTGACATTTCAGGTAAAGGGATATTTAACTGTGACAGCTTCCTTGGTCTGATGGCACTGTACCACGAAAGAACCAAGAACCAGGATGCTGAACTCAGAGCTGCTTTTAAAGTATTTGACAAAGAGGCCAAGGGATATATTGACTGGAACACACTCAAGTAAGAATAACATATGTGATAGAAAAGACATACATATTTTCTGTACACTCCTAATTTGATCTATTGCATCCTGGATTGCACTGCACTCAACTATGTAAGTACAACAAGTAATTATTTAGTTTGATCCCAAATTAAAATCCATATAAGAAAAATTAAATTAAAAAACTCAGTAAACGCAAACATGCCCCCCTGTTTGTGTTTATCAGTGTTAACATTGGTTATTTCCAGATATGTACTGATGAATGCAGGTGAACCACTTAATGAGATCGAGGCAGAGCAGATGATGAAGGAGGCAGATAAAGATGGAGATGGAACCATTGATTATGAAGGTATGAATGTATATTCATGTTCTAAATTACAGGCCATAACCATGCTAAAAGAACTTTTATAAATAGTAAAATATATATTTTATGTTAATGGAAGTTATTAACATAAAACTGTACTCTACATTTTGACAGCACTGTATTGCTGTTCTGTTTTGTAGAAATGTTGTCCCCTTGATCTTTATGGTCAATTTCTTTCTCTCAGAATTGTTCAGGTCAAAAAGTCATTACTTTTCAGAAAATCCATTATGTTTTTACAAATTTATTGCATAAATACTGAAGAATGAAATTTAAATTAAATGTTGTGAACACGACAGCCTTCATTAAAATGTTTATTAAATTTACTTGAAAAGCTACATTCTTTTTAATGTTTCAGATTGACTCCAGAACTCTTTAACCTGCCAATTATTGTTGTGTATTAGGAAATTAAATTACAAAAAGATATGATCCTTACCGTAGTGTAGTTTTCTGTGACAAGGGTTGCATTTGTTTAATTAGTTGTTGTTTTTTTATTCATAAATGTTCAAATACACTAGTATATTCAAAATTGTGTTCTTAGACTGAAATAACTGTTGTGTAATAAGTAAATTATAAGAAAATGTATTTGAGCTATTTACTGCTGATTTGAACTCTTTCAGAATTTGTGGCCATGATGACTGGGAACTTGTTCAAAATGAGCTGAAGACCTTGTGGATATTCTGCAGCTGTTGTGGACATGTGTTATAATTACACACAATTATAAAACAGTCATTTTTTTTAGTTTTCCACATATTTCAAATGGAAATGTGTGCAATCACAAATCTATGTAATTTGTGAATAACTGTACAAATCCTTTACATTAAAGTAAAAAACAAAAATCTATGAGAATGATTTGTCAGTGCTTTTTTCCCCTGTCTGTTTCTTATAGAGTAAATTCAGGTGATTGAGAGTTAGAGAAAAGACATCATAGGGTTAATTTCCTCAGACCTGCCACCCGGATGCAGTCATTCACATGGGTCTGACAGCATCTGGTGTGCAGAGCCGTTAAATCCCATTCTCACTCCTGCAAAGCCAAATAGACAGCTGAGGGAGCCAACTGCATCTATCATCTTGAAGCCATTAGACCAATTGCAGGATGAAGGGGGAGGGAGCTTGCAGCACTGATCTCTGTTTGCAGCATCCCTAGAGCTGCCTCTGTTGTGTGAAATACAAGAAAGAACAAGACAGGGGGAGTAGATCCTAGGAGGCAATCTGAGAACGGGAAGGGGATCTCTTGGAGGCAGCCGGGATAGGGTTTCTTTGGTGTGTGGAGCCCATCTTTAGAGAAAATGGCTGTTTTGTCAATGTAAACAGCCTGAGCAGTACCTGCATTGCTAAAGGGGGGAAGCAGAAGAGGAGGAGGAGGAGGAAGAGAAGGAGGAGGAGGAGGGGCAGCCGCTGGAGGAAATGCTGCCTCTTCCAATGAAATTTTCCTTGCTCTAGCTAACCCCGGCCTGCCGCAGCTCACCTCTGAAGTCATGCATGTTGTATGTTAAGGTACGTATGCATCTCTAATCTGAGAGGACACATGGAGTAGGACCTGGTCACGTTGTCAGGATTAGTAGCTCAGCTGTTTGTGCAGGACAGCAGAGAAACAGTGTCTCTTGACTAAAAACAAACATGTTATGTATCAGTAACACATAGTAATAAGACCATAACATGATTCAAAGATGTCAAAGGTTGCAGGCTCTGTCTTGTTGCAGTGCAGGGATTGTTAACTAGACAACAGCAATGACTGAGTCCAGCCTTTGGTTTTCATTGGTTGTTTGCTTCAGCAGCACATGTTCCTCATTAAGAGCACAAGCAGACAGGATGCACTGAGGGTAGAGGAATGGATCATGTGTCTATTTTCACCACCTTCCTGTGTCACCATATAACTATGCTTTAAAATGAAAACATGTTTTAAAATTCGTCATATATGTAAATCTTCAGGATAAATTGCTCTTCACTCTCATGGGGATGTGTACAGTATGTGTGTGGGTGGGAGGTATGTGTACTGAGTCTTGGATGCAGTGGATATTTATGGAAGCTGTGTGTGTGTGTGTGTGTTTGTGTGTGTGGGAGTAAGTTTGATTTTGACGTTTGAACGCGCTGCCGAAACATTTCCTCACAGTGCACGTTACAGTTTGAGTGGTTACTATTCCTCGGTATTTAAGTTTGTTATGCCACTTTCCTCTTGTGCCTGTGTTACCCACATCCTGCCAGAAACATCTACCACAACCCTGCTGGCACAATCAGCCGGGGTTTGAATGATCGAGGGTGGAGTGTGCCAAAACTGAAATGCGTTAATTATTTTTATACAAAGATTGAATTAAATAATCAGTGCACAGAAGCAAATTGGAAATGCTATTTTAGCATTTTGGGTTAAAGGATCACCTCACCTTTATTCATACTCCCTACAATGCATTTCGTCCTATAACATATAAGGTTAGATATTCGTAAAATAACCCTTTATTAATCACGTCGTTTTTCATTTTTGTTTTAGTTTTAGGTTTTATTCTCCAGATCACACAGCCAAAGCATCACCAATGCCTCAGCAGACCTCAGACCAGAGGAAAGACACCTGTGTCGACCATGAGAAACACTAGAGGCTGAGCGACACAACAGCATCCCCACACAGATTGAAAATACATCCTTGAAACAGTTACACCTGACCATGGCTGTAACTGCAGCTAAGGCAACTACTAGTTTTCTCTCCACAACTGCCACGACCACCGCAATCCCCTTCCTCTCAACGGGCTCGAGCGCCAGAGACAATATCACCTCCAGAACAACATTAATGACTGTTACTATAACGACGAATGAGACCAGCTTCAATGCCACCACGTTTCCAGAGGCGGTGATCGAGGGCTCGGGAATGGGAATGGTGCTCCTACCCTTTGGCATCATCACTGTCATTGGCTTAGCAGTGGCAATTGTAAGGAATCATTTAAATATTGTCTCTAAATTAGCATTTGATTCAGTAGAAATTCATTTTCTCTGAATGAACTGGAATGTTTCAACCTATTGCATCCTCTATATAATGTTTAAATTTATGTGTATTTGTCTTGACACACCTCAGACGTAATATATACCTGCACTCAGTCATTTAGCTTGGACAAGTTAGTTCTATCAGTACAACACTACTTGTATTTCTTTCTCATTATATCTGTCCTTTCTCCATCTTAGATGCTGTATATTCGGAAACGGAAGCGGTAAGATTATAATGATTTTATTTGCTGACAACCAGGCAAGGCTGGATTACCAACTGGGCAAGGCAGGCAGGCATCTGCCCTGGGGCCCCAAAAGCCCCAAATTTACAGCATGTCAATTTCAGTAATTTGATTATTAAATAAATACATGTGTTATAGAATTTACCACTAAAATGTAATATCAACTTAAAGCACGCCCAGCCTTTGTCAAAACTTAGTTTAAAAAGCTATATTATTTTAGTTAATATTTGAGTTAATGGGAACTTGGAGACCACAGGGTACATATTGCACAGAGGCCGGTAGGTGGAGGGTTAGTAGGGGCCATTAAGTTGTTTGGCATTGCAACCAGGCATCATTTCTTCTTACTTAAATGCTGATTGGTCTTCACCTCTTGTCATACAGGCTGGAGAAGCTGAGGCACCAGCTCATGCCCATGTACAACTTTGACCCAGCTGAAGAACAAGATGACCTGCTGGAACAGGAACTGCTGGACCACGGCCGGGAAGGCAGCCTCACAGGTCCCAATGCCAAGGTGAGCTGGGAAGTGTTTGGTAGAAAGTGTACTGAAAGTTGTTTTCTGTATCCTCACATGAACCACTGTATCTCTTTTGCAACTGTCTTATCTAGAAGGAAAGTGCTCCCATTCAGACCACAGGTGGTGAATGGTTTGATGACCACAGAAGCCACGATAACCATATCTCATATTTCTCCATATTCCTAAATAGACATTAATGGAAAGTTTTGAGCAGTGGCTTAGACCATGTTTCACATCACCAATAACAAAACACAAACTTTTATCAAAGAATGAAAGTATATTGTCACATTTCTTTAATAATTTCTGATGCCCCAGTTGGTTGCATTGAAGCGATTCCTGTGGCTTGGGTTACCTGTAGATTTAATTAAGTCTATCCGTATTTTTTACATGTTGTTATTATGATAAAGTCTCTGCCATCTCTGATACTGCCATATCACAGTGCATCTGTGCTTTATTTTAGGCTTCTGATTAAGTAACCTACACTGTCGGTTTCTTTTGTTCCATAAATAGCTGTAAATCTATAACTGTCATAACTTATCTATATTTTCTTTTATTTCTTTTAAGTTTTGACAATGGCATAATGGTAAAAGGCAAACATGGTAAAGTATCACCTGTGTGTCTTCTGAACCATCTCTCTAAACCTCTTTTTTTCCCACAATCCTCATTCTTTTTCATATCATCATTTTAGTATATCAAACAAAAAACAGTAGGTTAGATGTTCATAATTGATTTTTATATGAATTAATTGTATATCAACTAATCTATATTAAAGTATATGCTAACAAAGGACACACACCAACACACTCAAAGTCTTTACCTTTACCTGACATCCATATTATCTTTCATCCTTTCCTTTGTGCTCCCTCAACTTAATACTTCAAAACATCAAATATTCCAGGGGCCATATGAGCACACAAAGTATGCAAAAGACCACCTTTTGTGTTATATTCAAATAATCACATCCAATATGATGAGTGTGCGACACACGCACCATCACACGTTGAAGACTTCCAGTGGCAGAGTACAGTCAGATATGCTGTGATATGTTGAGAAGTTTTATATGGTATTCGAGTTGTTCAGTAGCCAAAGTTTCATAGCATGAACGTAAGCTCACGATCTCACGCTCAAGGCCCACTTACTAGCTTTTTCCATAGCTTTCAAACTGCATCTGACAACTGAACAATCCCATGACAACTGAGCAAACTCCTTTCATTGATGAAGTACATGAAATGCAGTTTAAAGCCTGCAAAATAGCTGGTAAGTGGACCTTAGTTAAGATTATTTTGTCAAACCCTTGTTTCTGATGAGCACTGCATTGTGAAGAATGCATTTTGAATATGCTTTATTTAGTCATTTTAACAAAGTGAACTTACTACGTACCCTAGTACCCAGTTTGCATACTCTATGGTTTTATACATGTGGCCTCTGGTAATTAATCACATTCTAGATCCTAAAATATTAAGTCCATTTAGCTGTTTTGAGGGTCCTAAAAAAACAACAACAGAATGTTACACTGGGACAACAAGCATTTCTCACAGTTAATTACATTTCAAGGCTGGAGTCACCATGTGATCTTAATGGTTTCATCTCCTCTGCAGACTCTCACAACCTCCCAGGGGACCACACAGAGGCCCAGTCGTCTGGTCTTCACAGATGTAGCCAAAGCTCTCAACGCTTAACAGCTCCATTAGTTGATTTCAGTTTGCGGGTGCCACTGGTTTCATCAACATACAGACTGTCACTCAGGAAGGAAATCAAAGAGACATCTGGACTGTTTTTTGGGAACAGCTGAAGCTTTCGTGAACAATTTCATCACTACGACACAGTATGTGAAATGACAGTGGTTTTCAAATGATGAAAAGAACAAAAAATGTAGGGTGCATGTATGATAAGGGAGCGTAACGGGAAGCATCACGTTTGATCTTGCACTGTTATCATTTGGCGCACAAATGCGGTGTGACTTTTCTTGAATCATGTTGTGTCATTGCTGTTAAAATGTTTGGTAGCTTGTCAGTGAAGTTCTTCAGAGCTTCAATATCTACTTCCATGTTTGATAAGAGAGAAGTGTAAATTTGTGTTTTACTGATTTTGTGGTCTTGCGTCCCTGACGAGCTTGAACACTGGATGTGTTACCATCCTTAAGTGAACTGTCCCTCCTTATTTTGTTTCTTCTTTATTGAGCAATGAATGATTGTTTCCATCTGTATTAAAACTATTTAAACCAATTTGAAAAAAACAGGGTTTTTTTGTACAAATCTATAGCAAAAGAGAGTTGATAGGTGGGATATTTTATTGATAAGCGATAAAAGAAGCAGAATAACACAAATCACATGGTAAAGAATCATATCAATCAAAATATATATCACAGGTTTGTGAGTTGTATTAATGAAGTGGAGGAGGACACATCAATAACATAACTACAAAATGGTGTTAAAAGTAAGGCATAAAAGATGATTTCTCAAGTTACACATAAACTTTTTAATAGTTAAAAAAATGGATCAAGTACTGTATGTAAGTATAACACTATCCGTAAGATCACAAAACATTGTCCCTATATAGAGAGTAAATATCCAGACACAGCTCGTGTAAAATAACAACCACTGACTCAGCCTTACTTAAATTAAGAGGCACCCTTCAGGCTGACTTCCATTCATTGTGGTAATATGAATGTAGTGAGATGAGATGAGCGGACTACAACAGTACTAGTTTGACAGTTATTTCAAGATTTCATGATCCACATCGCCTGCAGGTCTGATGGAAAAGGTTAGATACAACTAACCAAACATTTCCTCAGAGATGTCCCAGGCTTATTAGTTTTCAGAGGTAGTCCAGAGGGCAAAAAAAGTAAAGTCAATGCAGCTGAACAAGAAAACATACCTGTCTGTAAATGAATTAAGCTCTTCTGGCAGCGATGTATTCAACAATGCTGAAATAACATCAGATTATTGGGATACAACATATCATCAGTGATAAAAAAAAAAAAAGCAAGTTTTAGGTGGTAGAAACACTCGATATATACAGTAAATGATGGGTGATATTCAAGTCATGTAATAAACAACTAGTAAGTGATATGTAGTTCACGTTGGATAAATGTCTGCCACCCGTGACGACACAGGGGCAGAATCTTAGGAAGTTGAAGTATTTGCAACAGACTGTCAGTTTATGTGCAGAAATCCTTACCGACAAGGTATCAAAAACATTTTTGTAAAAACAGACTGGAGGCTGGAAACCTCTTAATCTTTGATTTTTAGAACAAAAGAATTTGGTAATCTATAGAAAAATGATCTCCATGAGGACAAAGAGATCCCCGGTCCACAAAAAAATACTATTATTATTCTACATTTATATGACTAGTTGTTATGCTAAGTTACAAGTGATTCCTCACAGATAAAATGTACTACTTTTTATTAATGAGTTAACCTTAAAGGCAGGGAGGCGGGTTGTTTATCCCAAATTACAAACATTTTTACACTTACCCTCTAGTGGTATCGAATCATGCAGCTAGTTTTGTTTCTCTTTTCAACACCATGAGCACAATAGTGTGACCACAAACAACATTCATTTCCATTCATTGTATCGAGGCACCATCAGAAGTCTCAGATCTCTTAAAACCCGGCTGAATAAAACCAAAACTATCTGCATGGCTGGATACCACTAGAGGTAAGTGAGAATGTTTCTTTGCCATTTGGGTGAACTGACCCTTTAAGGCAAGACTATGTGACTTTTGAGCAAAGAACCACAAATAAAAAGTTGTATAATCAATAAGCAGTAAAAAACACCCTCAATTCAATACAATCAGGGGTTTTTCTGCTATAGCCTCCCTTGGTCAGGTATGACCAGTAGCGCATGGTAGCTAATGTTAGCGAACTTTATATAGATGTTACTTAATAAACAATGTTACTGAGTCAGTTTGCTGACTTTATAATATGCCTGTCTACGTGTGCTTCTGTTTCACCGAAAGTTATCTTCACTTTTAATAGCCAAATAGGAAAGGAAGGAACAACTTGGCTCCTTCTTTCTCTCAAATAAAGACTGGGTTACTGATGCAGTGTTTAATATTAATTAATTACCCACAATTTATTTGGCAATTTTCATACAAGATAACTGCGGTGATGTTGTCTTGTTGTTTTCCACAACTGTAATGTATTTCAGCACTGTGTGGTTATTTGCTGCCTTTCCTTTCAAAATCACATGAATTAAGAGTGTCCCACATACAATTTACAGTGTAAGAATCAGACAATACATGATGTAGTAAAAATGAAAAAGGAGTAAGCGACCCAAAAAACAAGTGTTTTATAAGAAACTAAACCCTAAAAAGCAAGTATTTCATCAGGTTGTTGTAAACTATTGGTGGCATTTTATTTCCCAGGAGAACAAACCAAGTCTCACTTCAGCTTTTAACAAATACATTTTTTTTAAAGAAATGACACTGATGCTTTTCTTTGTACACCGATAGTAAAATCCTCTGCTGGAGTGTACTGTCTGCTTCTGTGTGTTGGTATGTAAAGCCTTTGCCTGTCTGTGTTGTATATCTGCACATGAACCTGTCTGTGTGTGTGTGTACAGTAAGTGTGTATGTCAATGCTGCTGAGGGAGTGGAGAATAGCTTTGTTGGAGATCATCTGTATTTTGTGTTACTGAGGTAGAATGAGAGATTAAGAAATTGAGGGCAACTGCGGTTTAAATGAGGTCTTTGTGTCAAGGCATACTGGTAATGTCAAATACAGATCAGAAGTGCACAACAAACACAGCACAATAATTATCACTGAGTAGACTGAAAACATGTTCCTGAATAGTTTTGTACCTGAGGTTTCAAAATGGTGTAAAAGCACTGTAATAGCAAAATCCTGAGTGTGGTAAAATGACACGTCAAACATATTGTTGACTAAAGTACATATGAAGGGTTTCTTTCCAAAATGAGACGTCCATTTAAGCCTTTGGGTGCTTTTTTTCTGCTGGTTGGTTATTCTGAGCAAAGAACATAAGACATTTCTCCCTTACAAAATCAGATATTTCATTTTGGAACAAAACCTTTCACCTCTACTTTCATAATAATGACTTCAGCGCACTATGTTTATATTGTAACATTGCTAAAAATGTCACCTTCTTGCTCCCATTTCATATGAGGTTTCATGACACTTGATTTAGAAACATGTTTCAATAAAACAGTTTAGTTTGGTTCCTTTTTTCTTGAACCCCACCCCTCACCCCCTCTCATTTCAGCCCGCAACCTGTCCCCCTCTCCACTCAACCCCCCCCACACACGCAGACGCGCGCGCACACACACACACACACACACACACACACACACACAGAGGTTGAGGAAAGCAGGCATCCTTAACAGAATAGTTAAACATTTTGGGAAATACACCTCTTGGCTTTCTTGCCTAGAGTTATAAGAGAAGATTGATACAACGAAAAACGGTTAGCTTAGCTTAGCATAAAAAATGGAAACAGCCTAGCTCTGTCTGAAGGTCACAAAACCTACCAACCAGCACCTCTAAAACTCAAAGGCACATAACCCGCGTAAAAACTAAACTTGTCATTTTTTACACTTTGGTTTGTGTATGGATTAAGCAAACGAGATAGAACATGTTACTTAGTGACCTTTAGAGGTGCTGGTAGGCAGATTTTGTTACCTTTGGACAGAGCCAGGCTAGCCATTTCCACCTGTTTCCAGTCTTTGTGCTAAGCTAAGCTAATCAGCTGCTGGCAGTAGGTTAATATTTACTGATCTTCTCATCTAACGCTCTGCAGGAAAGCGAATAAGTGCATTTCCGAAAGTGTCAAACTATTCCCTTAAAAAAATCCATATCCAAAGATCATATTCTTCAATGTTAAAACAGAGTTTGTTCACCAAACTCTTATAGTGAACCAACAAAACCAGAGTACAGTATCGGATCGGGAGAAGAAACCACTGTCTGCAATGATTTTTTTTTGTGTGTGTGTGTGTGTGTGTGTGTGTGTTCCTGAATCCCCATCACAGATAGGAGACAGACTGCACCCCTGTTTGTTTGAGGCCAAACCTTGAGGTAGGTAGAGATAACGCGTCCTATCTACTCCCCTTCCTCCTGTGCTGGAACCTGAGATGACGAGGGCTTGAGCTGCGAGGGACCCTCCTCAGCCTCTTCTGAAGGGCCCTGGAACAGCAGGGGACCAAAACCACTGTCACTTTGTCTGTTATTGTCTTATCTCTTTCAGGCAAGTGACTCATTATGTGCAAGGTAATGAATCAATACTAGAAAGAGCATGAGAATACAAGAATGAGTGTTAACATTTCATTGGGTGATTGTGTGCGGAAACATAGGTCCAGCTGTCAGACCTAGAAATGTGAGGAAGACGACGGTTATGTCAGGAAACCAAGAAGAGAGAGGAAGAGAACAGTTAGATCAGGTTTCCCCTCTCTACATTGACTCATTCTTCCCCTTCATGTGCGTGCGTATGAGAAAGGGAGTCTGTCTCAACGGTTTCAGTTCTTGAAGCATCTTTGACAAACTGCTCGGTAGAGAGGATGCAATAAGGCAGATGAGGGGCATCAAGAGAACTGCCCGCTTTGGTGACAACTGTTGTGCAATGTTTTTGTTTGAAAAATGAACAAGAACCAAAGTTTCTCAGAAACACTTGGTTCTATATTCACCAAAACTTTATGTCACAAAAGGATGTCTGGAGGTGTATCTGGGGAATTCAGCACCGACATCTGTGCATTTCCAAGAACTCGTCATATCCTCATGAAGTCAGTTTACGTAAAGCACAAGGAACATGTGCATTGGTTGGTTTACTATTTACATCAAATGTGCCAAAGCAACAGCAATTTTAGCAGTTTTATATTTGTCTGATGATACATACTATACTAGGATCCAAAGGTCTATTTCTCACATACACAGATAAATATGTAGTGAAATGCAATGTGGCATGCTCCTAAGGTTGTGCTAAAAGACTAGTGTAAAAAATAAGGATTAGAACAAAAGCAAGATAAAAAATTATAAATATATTCAATATATTCACACGTGCAAATATGCATTGTGCAGGGCAGTGCAAAGGATTCGCTGTAGACAGTGTGCTGGACAATGTTGAGGATATACAGAGGTCAGAGGACACCATCCTGATGACCTGAGGAAAGTAGCCTTTTCTTAGTCTCTGTGTTGGATTTGTGGCTATGGAGACGTTTGCCAGAGCGCGGAAGCTGGAGTAGTTTAGACTAGTACGGTTTTGCATTAGGCACGCTAGATTCTATGAGAAAAGACAAATACAAAACTACTTTGAAGAATTGCTTTGAGGTAGGCAGAGGTGCATCCTATCTACTCCCCTTCCTGCATGTAAGATTACACAATACATTCTAAACTTGTGAAAACATGTCAGTTTGGATCTAGATGTCAAAAAATATACAGATGCATCAATGAGTGTCAAATGCGTGTGCATGTGTGAATGGCAATAGATATCCTATCTGGATATTATATAACATATTCGCATTTGTAATAATGATAATATATAGAGTCTAAAAATGATTACGTACACTTAGCTAAAACTAATGCATTCTAATACAACAACCTGGTAGCTTGGTGGCTAAGACGAGAACTTTTGTCATCACCTTCTCTCTCTCTCTTCATATTTTTTGTCTGTCTCCATCTACCATCACTGTAAACAAACGCTAACATGACAAGTTTCAGCCCTACAGTAAATCCTTGCTTCATGAAGGTTACAATGTTCAGTTTTTGTTAAACCTGTTTTACAGAGGTGCTGATTCAATGTTTTGGATGCTGCAATTTGTGGTTCTGTTGAATTGTAATGCTTTATACTGGGAGGTGTTTCTCATATTTTGTCCACCCCATTTATATTACTGAGGGTGGCCTAAATATTAGAAACACCTCTCAGTATAACGCACTGCATATACCATAGCTAAGTGCAACTAAGTGATTATAAAAGTATAGAGTGGTCCAACTGGAATCATGAAGGCCACGGTTTGCTGGCTGCAGCACCACTATAATGGGTTCAAAGAGCTTGTGAATGTAGTTTAGGTTTAATGCCGAACATAAGCTCTGTGCTTAACACAATCTTATGACATTCATGAATAGTTAAATGAGGTCATCTCTGCAAATCAGCTCTGCTTTTACTAGTTCTACATCATAAACGTAACTGATACTAGTCAAAAGGTAAAAGTGTGACACAAAATGAGATTTCTGTTCAACTGAAGCAGAGGTTGCAGGTTGCATTCCTCCATAGTCACAAACACTCAAAGTGACTTCAGTTTTAGTTTGATGCCATACTAACTCATTTAAAACAAGAAAAAAAACACCTAAAAAGGTGAAAAATATTTTTGGTAAATCTACAGTGGAAGAGTATTAAATTGAAGAGTGCACATGTTTAGAGGCTAAAAGGATTGAATGCTTTGTAATGGTTTAAAAGACTCCTGCTGCTCAGTTTGTTAGATTATAAACTTGTTATACATTTCATTTATTAGTGAACATGGCTCTGAAAGTTATTTCATAGAGCCTAACGTGAAAATGTCTTGAGCTTCTCCTATACACGGACATTTTAACCCATTTCAATGAAATCATAAATAAGTTTTCAGTCGAGGGAAACCTGTGCCACGTCAAAACAAAACTGGACCACCCTACTACCCTTTTAAAGATTTAGTTTGCCTCACCTGCTGCTCTTCAGTTACTTCTTGAACTACTTTCTGGGGCTGTGGAAAGAGAGGGGACTGAATTATTTAAACATGAAAGAAAAGCCCCCCTCAAGGACTGTGCAGACACCTTGGAGGCTTTGGACATTTACAATCAACTCCATGATGCCTCTAACTGTCAACGATTGCTCCGTACCCATTTCCTCGGTCGCCCACGTGGTCGTCTCTCCCCAACGGGCTCTACTTTCTGACAAAGGAAAGATGAATGGTTAAAGGGAGGTTTAATAACAGCTTGTCTTTTCTGTGTTTTCTGCTGACATTTGCCCTCATGATGACTGCTGATGGTGTTACAGTGTAACCAGCAAAAGACATAAATCTTAACATTTCAGGATGTATTACATGGAAACCTCATTCATCTCATGCAGATGCACTGGAAAGATAAACCCATTAAGATCATATACACTATGTTATCAACATGTAGACGGTGCCACCATCAATTGCAAGACAAATATGTTGTCTGTTATTGGTTTCTTTTTTCTGGAGTGATAGAGATTGATGTAATTTCGAAGTCACAGATAAGTCCAAATTCACTAATGACTATTTCTTTCTTTTTCTGATGTTTGGATACATACTGCAATAAATCACAACAGCATTTCTTCACTTCAATTCTGAAATTAAAGTTCAAATAACTATTTAATATCTTAGATACTCTGATCAGTTTCAACCTTCAGTGCAGTTCTGGGGCCTTTGTTCTTGCTGCCTTTTGGTCGTCCTCTCGGCCGCTTTGGAGTCGGTGGTCCAACAGGCTCCTGTAGGGAGAGATCAAGTGTGGAGCCAATAACTAACCAGTGAAAAACATTTGTTTGCATGAGTTGTTTTCTACAGCCAGGAGACTCAGACACATAACCAACTAGATTGATACTTGATGATTTAAAGTCAAGGACAGAGCTGATCAAATTCATCAAATCAAGACTGAAGTCCTACCTGCGGCTGTTTCCGTGGCCGACCCCTGCCCCTGCGTTGAGGCTCAGGAGGTGACTGGGCGGTGCTCGGCTGGGGAGACGGCTCTTTGGTCCCACTGTTACTCATGCCTGCGTCTGTCCACCTGCTTCAAAGAGTGTGGGCATCAAAGCCTGGAGGAGCGGCCTCGAGGGCTTAAAGAGGAGAAGACCTGAGTATCAGGAGCTGGAGATGTGAGCAAAGAAAAGTGAAAAAAGAAAAATGCTACTTTTGAATGCAGTGCAGCAATCACCTTTGGAGAATTAGCATAATCAGCTTCATTATACCACTCATTAAAATCTTTTTCTTTTTGTACAATTGTCACAGTGAGTTTCAATGGGTGCTTAATGTATCATTAAAAAGGATAATTCTGAATCACACATGACCCTTTTCCAAGAGCAAGCGTGGGAACTGCTTATACATAAGCCTTGGCACAAGGTTCATCGGAACACAGACAGGGGTCTGGCAAACGCAGAGAAACATGAGAGTGGTGTCCAGCGACTAAAAGTAGCACAGATATTCACAACTCAATCCACCATCCAAAATCTGCATCTACTGTAGTGTACGCTGCCTTTCCATGTGCCCTCTGTGAGGTATTTCTCAATGGGGTTGTGCATGTTGTAGGCGTGCTGATGCTGCTACAACTTTAAACGTAAAACTTATTAAGACAATAATTTAGAAGCACACACACAAAAAAACCTACTACATGCAAAATCTCAATAGAAAGAATCACTACAATATGACAAACTATTAACAAATCTGAGTTTGCAGGCCTTAGTGAACTTAAGTCGATTAACCGATTAGTCAATCGACAGAAAATTGACCTGCAACTATTGATTCATCGATTAATCATCTCTCTCCTCTCACCTCTCTGGTACCAGCTTCTCAAATTTGAGGATTTGCTGTTTTTATTTTCTGACATTTGATAGACCAAATGAATAATCGATTTATCGAGAAAATGTCTTAATGTGTCCATAATTTCTTAATTGATTGAACTTAACTAGATTAGTCAATAAAATGTCAGAAAATAGTGAAAAAAGGCCACTAACCAGTTCCCAGAGCCCAAGGTGACATCATCAAATGTCTTGTTTTGTCCGACTAACACAACCCAAAGATATTCAGTTTCCTACCACGTAAGGCAGAAAGAAGGCAAATCTTAGGAAGGGAATAGTCTCAATTAGAGACGATTAATCAATTATCAAAAGAGATGCAGATTAATTTTCTTATAATCACTAATCGATTAATTGTTTCGACCCTAGTGAATCACAGGTCTGATTAAGAGCACCCCTGTTACTGTAAAGAATGTAGGCTATCCTTTTATAATATTATACTTCTGGGAACTTCCTTCAAAGCATACTTTAGCCTACTTAATTAATTTACTTTTTTATTAAGAGAGGAAACAATAAAAAAAATCAACTCTACGTTGACTGTTGGTAATGTCCCAGGGTGGTCGTTTACCATAACGCCTAGCTCTGTAAGGAATGTGCCAAACACTAATTGCCAACACAGCCTATCAAAACTGCCGCACTGAAGCAGGAAGTCGGAGTAATTTGAGAAATCTACGTCCTCTTTGAAACAATTTAAAGCCAAACGAGACGCACGACGTCGTTTCGTCGCTTATAAACTGATTTCGGAGCAACACAACAAGCGTCCTGCACTTCTTCTCCAGCAGCAGACCGTCCGCTTAACTCGTCTGTGTTTGGCAGTCAAGTACGGGACTGAATGTACTTTTTGCATATGGGCGGCAATTGCGACCATAAAAACACATTCTTTTACAGCCTTTAAAGAAGGTGCGTAAACGCGCTCCTGCAGCGAACCCGTGAGTTCAAATCCTTTCCGACTTTGGTTTAATAGTTGGTGCATGTAAAAACGCCAAAACAACAGTCGAGGCCATCTGTGTTTTTTAAAGCGTAAATTCGGCGCTCACTACACAACAACATCGCCTTGCTTCCATCACTTGCGCAATCGATCTTAAATGTGTTGGGTTTTGCAGTGATAGGCTAACAGGTCCGCCGAAGTGGATGAACCGAGTGTCTGCAAGGGCTGCAAAAACTTTACCAAGAAGGACAAAGGCGAGGAACACAGGTGCAAAAGCTCTCCTTTCAGACCAGCCTCAACATACATAGGCTACATACAGACATGCACTCAGGCTATAGGCTCCATGTTTAGGCTGAGAAATCCTGTCCATGCAGGCAGCACCAAACGCAACACCGAGAGCAGAGTTCAACTTACCTTGAGTCGGTTTGCAGTTTTACCTGGAAGTTCACACAGTCGGCTCACTTTGTGCTCCTGCACAACTATGAAAATCTTAGTGTATCGACCGTCTCATTGGTTGGAATGAAAGGGTAAACTCTAACTCTCTCTCTCTCTCTCTCTCTCTCTCTCTCTCTCTTTGACTCTCTCTCTCCCTCCCTCCCTCCCTCCCTCTCCCTCTCTCTCTCTCTCCTCCTCCTCTAATCGGAAATGTGTGTGATCCCCCCAGACGTCCAGTCACGAATACCCCAGTTGCAGTATAATTGGGGGTTGTAGCTGAGCAGTATGCATTGCATACTTTCTCTATTAAAGCATGTTTCAAGAAAGAACGAGGGTAGGAGGGTTGAAACAGAGGACCCCGCCCCGAAAAGCTCACCGGACCACCCACTTGAGAGAGGGAGAGAGAAACGGGCATCAGACAGGATGGTAGAGTCTGGTTCCGGGGTTCCCAAAGTGGGGTCCGGGGGCTTGGAAGTTCCCCACAGAAAGGATAAAAAAAGTTAGTTTGCTTCAGTAGAAATGATGGTGATCAGACTGTCTAGACTGTTTCGAGCAGAAGTTTCACTCTCTCTCTCTCCCTGCTGTTAGATCTCCACCTACAGCACATATAATTCTGTAAGTCATAACAAAAGACAGAAATATGAAATGGAGTTTCTGAGAAAGTGGTTCATTTAATCATGCACTACATACAAACATACATTAGAAGTGAGCAGTAGAACAGACATATATGCGCCCCCTATGTGAGCAAAAGGACAAATTTAACTTAATTTTCTTATGTAGAAAATGTTAAATTTTATATTAGACGTCATCTCGAGTCTTATAATCGTTCTCATCCTCTAATCAGTTATTCTCCTGACGATGTATACTGTATAGGCTATATTCTTTTATTTTCTAATGTTAATGAAATAAATGAATAAAAGAAAATCACACCTTACTAGAGTGTACATGTGTCGTTAGAATTATGTCTTTCCATTGTACTTTTTGTTGCATATTTAGGAGGTAGGTAAGAAGAAGGTTTATGCTTTACACGCTGCCTCCATTTGGCTGAAATATACCTAAAACCATTCTTATTCACGAGGTAACTTTGCAAATTTGCACAAACTGATAAATACAGATGGAAATGTTTGAACCTCAGTGAATACACATTCCAGGCACGGCTAATGCTGGACCGCTCATGGAGTCATGTCAGGTGAGCGTGCTGGCATGAGACCAAACTATAAAGCTTTAAATTACAAAGATGAAGCACAGGACTCCATTTGATCGGTTTATAGTGTCAGTTTGATGATGTAATTCAGAAATAATTCACACCTTAGATATCCTGTGAAACCTGAATGTTACGTTTTGAAAAATTCATAATCAAATGTTGAATTAAAAGACACAAAGAGTTGATCTCATTCGGGCTACACGTAGGCCATTACCATGACATGCATAAAACAAAATAACAAAGAAACTATTTGCATATTTGTGTGGTGAAATTTCTTAAACATTTTAGTCAGGTTTCTCAGAAGCTTTTACAGCAACAACAGTTGCTGAGAACCGGTAGTCATTTATAAATTTGATTAGTCATCCATAAATATTACTAAATGAAAGTGAACTAAATAATACTGAAAACATAACTGTCAACCTGCTGTTACTGCTGTGTGCAGCAGGAGAATAATTGGCCATTAGTTAGAGGGAAGATGTTCTTCTCTTCAGTCCTATTAGTTCCTAATTCTAATTACAATGCCAGTATCTTCTTATTGTCGAGGCAAAATATAAAAATGTTGGTGTGAAAATTTCCAAGAGACAAAAATAAAAAGACAGAATGGGGGGTGTGGGGGGGTGCATGAGAGAGAAATTGTGTGAGAGAGAGTTCAGTGGCCTTCTGCAGGCTGGTGTGTCTGAGATTCGGTTGGACTCTGATCTTGAGGTTTATTTAGGCTGAATTCCGTGGGCTCATCAGGACCGAGTTACAAAAATCCTCCTATAGAACTAGAAAGAATGTGCAGCGCATACAGTTCTGCATAAGGCACAAAGGCATGTCTTTAGAGGTGGGGGCAGGCATCAAAAGACAGGCAGAGGAGGGATTTCTTTAGAGGCTGGGGGCAAAGAAGGTATTTCGGAGCTCCATTCAATGCCAGGGAGAGGAGGGGAGGTGTACAGTTTTGTGGTAAAGGGTGCATTTCCAGGGGATGTTAGGAACTTAAAATGGGTGCTGTAAACCCCCCACACCTCCCCTGTTATTGGAAGTTACTTAGCTCCAGTTTTTCTCCCCTGAACCCCCTGCATCATTTTAGTTTTTGGTGAATAAATAACAAAAATTACCAACACTTTACTTTAAGTTCCCATATTTAGCAATTATAAAAGTATATAAACATGTAATAAATGGTTTATAACACTATAATGTAGTTGTAAGCAGATTTAAGTGTGTAAATCTGTGGTCACCCATAAGTAGAGGCTGTTGTAATAACAGATAATGAATGAAAATATAGTACAACACTGTTCTAATAATATAAAATATGTCTTCCTAGAATAAGTTATAATTGTTGACAAATACTGTACATCAATAAACGTTTAAATATGTCTTTATGTCTGCTTACAACTACATTGTAGTGTGTTATAAACCATTTATCAAATATTTGTAAACTGCCTCCTATAAATGCTACAACCTTACTTACATTTTTATGATAAATCTTTTCTGCATTGTTTTGCATCTCTGAGTAAGTGATGATGTCTTGGGAATATAAATGTTTTCTGCTTATTCTGTGTGCTGGATTTTGACTGCTTGCAAAAAGGAATTCATGACTTTAAATGCCCCTACTGATGCTGCAAAGTTAGTGAATGTTTTCTGCCAGAGTAACTAACTATAAATGCACATAACTATTAATTTAAAGCAACAAATCACTGCGCTCTCCTTGTACCCCCCACCCCCTTTTACAATATAGTGCTGTTGTAACTCTTATAATAAAATCTGATAATAAACTTTGATCAATTGTTGATATATTTTAATGTAAAACAGACATCAGAAGACAGACAAGAAGAAAAAAATTTAGCCTATATGGTTAAGTGAATAACTGGTCTTGAGGGCTTTGACAGTGGATTTGATCAGTCCCTATTGGATGGCAGTCTCTGTCTCTAAGCCATCTCCATGACCTTCTTGATCCAGTCCACGTACACAGAGACGCGGATGAAGATATTGGGCTGCCCCGGGTGTCCGCAGCGCCTCATGGGGATGATCACACCCTCGAGTACCCAGCAGTCCCTGTTCTTACACGCCAGAGGGCCGCCGTAGTCCCTCTGCAGACACACAGGAACAACACTCTTGAGTCATTATTTGTCTCTGTTATGACTGACTGTCACTGCTGAGGTTGGAAACATCTTGCAGTCACATCTTGTCCAGTCCACCTCCATTATCCAAATGCTGAATGTGTTTGAACATATAAATAGCTGTACACGCTTTACTTAAAGTGATTTCCACCGTCAAAAGATTTTCTTCACCATCAGTGTTTGAGGTATTAATTCTCAGCACTGATTGGTGTTATTCTTGGTCATTAAAAGAAATAGTTCAACATTTTGAGGAATACGCTTATTTGCGTTATCTGAGAGAAGTCTCATGTCTGTTTAGTAAATATAAAGCTACAACCAGTCAGCTGGCTTAGCTTAGCATAAAAACTGGAAACAGTTAGCCTGGCTCTGTTAGCACACAGACACGAGAGCGGTATCGATCTTCTCATCTAACACTCGACAAGAAAGCGAATGAGCGTATTTCCCAAAAAGTTGAGCTATTCCTTTAATGCCACTGCACAATGCAGTAAATGTCAAAGAAAATTTTCAGTGTTGGGGTGCCGAGGCAACCTAGTGGTTAAGATGTATACCATATTAACCAAAACGTCCATGGTTTGATTCTGGCTGGGGACCTTTGTTATTTAATAAAGGGAAAATGCAAATAAACAAAAAAATCTTACAAAAAAAAATTGTGAATGAAGAAACTCTGCTGCAGCTGCGGGGTGAATATATTCTACACAAAATGGACAATAAAGCTTTAAAACTGTGCACTATTGCATGGACACCCACCTCACAGGCGCCTACTCCTCCCTGGAAAGAGCTCGTGCACATCTCATTCTCACGAACACGACCTCTGAAGTATTTGTTACATTCCTTGTTACTAAGAACTGGTATTTGGGCCACGTTGAGGACGGTCTCATCTCCAGTCCCTTGAAAAACAGCGAGAAGGAGGAATGAGTTAGCAGCTAATGTGTTTAGAGAGATGGAGAAAAGAAGAGGAAGGTGGACAGATGTTGAATGGTTCTGGAAATAGCAACACCATATGTTGCTCAACAGTCTGAATAGCTATTTCATTTAGACACAACATTACTTTAAGGGCAGAAACAAGACGCTTTTTCTAAGGAAGTCATATATTATTAATTATTGCAATAGAAGCATATTGCAGTTGAATGGAGCGAAGCAGGGTAGTGAATTCAGTGTCAAATTATCACTTCCTAAGGATTGTACTTGCCTCTCGTCTCACCCCATCCTGCGATCTCACAGTTCGTCCCCTCAGCTACAATGTAGCGCTCAGGAGGGAGGCAGATCTGAGAGACACGCTCATTAAACTCAGCAGAGCTGGAAAAAGAACAGAGAGTCAGAGGGAAAGTATTGCTATGTCTAAGAGTGTGTGTGTGTGTGTGTGTGTGTGTGTGTGTGTGTGTGTGTGTGTGTGCATGCTAGGGGCACTTGACAGTACACACTATTCCAGTTGTAGCATGACCAGCTGAGACTCTGAAGGTCCACAGACGATCTTGGTGAGAGAGATGGTTTGCACTCCAGCCTCTCCTTCTTGTGGATCACGAAACAGTGTTCCCATCATGGCCGAGTACCCGGGCAGGTCCACATAGCTGTGCACACATGCAACACTTTTTATTTCACGTCTTATCTTGAAATATCTTAAAATATCCTTCAGGGGAACTCCAGCAATTTAATATTGCTCTTCCATAAAGGACTTACAACATTTTAAACAAGACTAAGAGTCCACAGTCCTGCTAGCGGCTCTGTGAGGCTGTACTTAGGCACGGCAGTGCTTTGAGCTGAATACTAATGCTAACATGCTGACGCTAAGCAGGTATAATGTTTACCATGTTCACCATCTTAGTTTAGTCTGTTAGCATGCTAACATTTGTACAGCTGAGATCGATGGGATTGTGATTTGTTTTGCCATAAACCAAAGACAAATTAAAAATGTTGACCGCTAGAGGTGATGTCAAAGGATCACCAAATTCATCCTAAGGGGGACATGATTGTGTGTGCCAAGGAATCCATCCAACAGTTGCAGAGAAATTTTAGAGGAAAAGTCAGGGGCTCACTAAAAATCTTCAGGATTCACTGTCTAGGCACCATGCATATCTGTACCATATTTCAGTCTGGATGAAAGTGATAGACCGACAGAACAACTGACTGACCGACATTGCCATGCCTAGAGTAATGCCGCTAGTAATGCGGCTAAAAATGCTTAAAATCAAAGTAGTAGAGGCTGAAATTTACTTACTTGTAGTCCCTAGTGTCGGTTAGTTTTATCTTTTTAGTTGTTGGTAAAAATTTGAACAGCTTTCCATTTTCATGCTGACTCTTCTCTGCATGGCTTTGTTTCGCACCTCAGCACACATAATTATGTTCTGGGAATAACACTGTATTCTGTCTGTGCGCTGGTGGATTTTGTCTGCTTGCAACAGGCAGTTCATGAATTTAAATGACCCTACTGATGGGTTGTGCTCCAAAAACCTGAAGTTTACCAGGAGGAGAAACACTGCTTAGTGCTGATCACCCATCTGGAGTTTACTAGGGATCCTCCACAGAAATGGTTTCCTTTCCTGCACACAAGAGGTCAGAGGTCATACAGAGCACAGCAGAGTGTATTTTACTTGTTCAAGGCCAGCTCAAACACCATCAGCTTTCAGACTCACCTGTCTCTGAGGCTCACTGTCCAAGGCGAGTTCCCGGGAACCCCATTCACAATACGCAACACCGTCTGGAAGCGGTCATCTCTCTTTCCGCACTCACTAAATTCACTGGGCTCTGCTTTCACAAAAAGGTGACATATTATTGTAAAAAAACACATGAAAGAGATTGTCATCAACTTCAAAATCTTGCTTCATATTAATTCAAAAACTAACCTACTGGTTCAGTCATGGGCGATTTCTCTCCAGCTGTTTGAAAACAACAAGAAGCAGATGAATCGTCACCACACAGTGCATTAAACTACCCTGAGGATCTTAAAATAGACAAAGAAAGAGTTATGTACCGCACTGTTTGATGGCACAGTAGTCAAACTCAGTTTTAGGGTCGGTGGTATAGCACCAGGGTCCGTGCTGGTCCCCATCTGGGTTACGACAGTAGTTCTCTGTCAGATTGGCCTCAGGATGCGTCTTTGGGTTTATCCTGGAAAAATCGCACAGATCTTTAAGTGGGACGAGAACTTACAATTTTTCTTCTTCAATTTTTCTTTTGTAAAAAGCCCCGCTTATTTGTGAATTACATGGATCTTTTCTCCTGGCTGGTAGCACCCTAAAGCAACTGAAGAGACTGTGTCCAGATTTCATACTAACTGTATACAGTGTGCACTACATACCAATCTTTATAGAACTATTTTGTAGTTAGTATAAAAGAAATCAACATATTTATGTTGTAATAACTAATGTAATACTTCAATCACACTGTGTGAATAAAATGCCACTGTCAGCTAAACATAAAAAAGAGACAGCTAAATGCTTTTCCAAAAATTTAACAGTTATTTTTGTTTTGTTAGTCCATTTCCGTGCATTGCATTGTGGGAGAATAGTGTCCTCCTAGTGTCATTTTAAGTCTGCATACTAACTGTTTTGAGTATACTTAATTTAGTCATGTACACAACATACTCAAAACCTGCTTAGAATTAGTATGCAGTATGGATTTTGGACACAGCTGTGTCATAGATGTCCCCAAATGCGTATAGTTTTCTTCTTGAATAAAAAAAAAAAAAAGAATCGGCCTTTGTAACACCTAAATGATCACCGTACCTGGTCCGGTGAGGTGTGTTAACGTTCCACTTCTGGCAGGTGATCCCTTTACGAGTTTTGCGAACCATGCCTCTGTAGTTTTTTCCAATTCCATGGTAACAATCTGAAAAAAAGAAGAAGTTTTAGTTTATTAGTCATGACGGTGATGACCTTGATGAATTATGGCACACAGTGAAAGCGGTAAAAAAGTTGTAAAAATTGGATACGACACTGAAAGTCTCTATCCTCACGCAGCTACCACTGAGCACAATGAGGTTATATCCTCAGTATTTTATTCTGGGAATTTGGGGGGTTTAGCTACCTCGGGGGAGTGAGTATTATTATGTACACTGGTATTTTTTTGTCTCAATATATTACTACGACACCAAACAAACAAATGAATAAACAAAGGATTCTGTATTTCCTCACCAGAATTGTATTCTTCAAAACTGCATTTAGACCTTAAAGTGAGACTTTTGCTGAACGGCAGCCACCATGGCCACAAGTGACAGTAACATGGTAATGGTCAATGCTAATCATAGTGTATCGGTTGCACAAGTAGGAATTAGCTAAAATTTGCTAACATTAGCCATCCGAAGCAACTGGTCATACCAGACCAATTAAGGCTGTAGCAGCAAAACCCCTTAGTGTATTGAATTGACCAAGGGTGCATTTTATTGCTAACAAATTCAACAATTTATTTGTGACAGGACAAATGTGTTGTTTCTTCTTTCAAAAGTTACAAAGTTTCGCTTTAATGGTGGGAAATAAAAAATACAGAAATATAACATAAATGTTATATGAACAAAAGGACTTAAAAGTACTTAAAAAAAATAGAGACTATTTTTTGTGTCTGGTCAAAATCTTCTAGGGGTTGGCTGGCATTGGAGGTAACTTGGATTCATGACCTCAGTATTTCGATAATCATGGTCACAGCCCTGCATGTCCTGATATTCATATCTATATTCATACAGGTTTAGGGCCTTGTTGTTATCCATTACACCTATAAAGCTATTCACTGAATTAATCCTGTTGCTCAAATCTGGCTCAAGTTGTACCTTCAGCCTCTATGTCGTCTGCACAGCGTTTGATCTGTAAGCAGAGAGCTGTCCTCATCTCTGGCACAGATGTGAAGCACCATGGAGCCTCCGACCCATCTGGGTTACGACAGTAGTTCTCCTCCAAACCTCTGGATGAGATGTAGTACACAGTTGGCCTGGTTTGGTTTGGTCATAAAACAACCTACACATAACACACTTTTCCACTTATTTAGTTTAAAACAGAAACACAAAACGATCAAAATATAATAAACTATAAACAACATATAAAACAGACAAAGTGCTATGTATAAAATTGAAGTGGGACACATGATAAAAACACTAAAAGTTAAAATAACTGGTGGTGGACCTGGTCTGAGAACAGCTTACAAATTCCAAATATAGTCCCCACACATTGAAAGTACCAAATCTTTGAATTTTGACTATGTTTAGTATTATTCCCATGCTGGTCTCTAGTTTAAACACCTGTAAATAGTCATTTAAATGTTGGCATTTAAACACATGACTTTCTGCAATATACTGTTGTAGTGATTAAAAGCTCCTGTACTTAAATGGGTTCTTTTATTATAATTAAAGATATAACATATGCTCTTATTTTGTATAATGTGTACACAAACGACCATGGTAATAGAAACTACATGCACAGTTAATTCTTTATTGTATCAAAGCATTTTTCTATTTAAAAATGTACCGGCATTACACTTCTGGACAGGGATGGAAGAAGTATTCAAATCATGTACTTAAGTAAAAGTAGTGATAGGTAGAGAATGGGCCCTGTCAGTGTTATATCATTATAACACTGGGCCATTATTATTGATGTATTAACATGTAAACAGTACTTTAATGTTATAGGTAGTTGATGAGGTGGAGCAAATTTTAAATGCTTTATATACTTTTAAATCTATAACACAGCATCATATTTCATATACTGATCACATGTTTTGTCTGTAAAAGTGGTAACTGGTAACTATAGCTGTCAAATAAATGTACTGAGGTACAAAGTACAATATTTGCCTCTGAAAAGTAGTGGAGTAGAAGTAGAAAGTAGCATAAAATGAAAACACCCAAGTAAAGTACAAGTACCTAAGCATTTTACTTAAGTACTGTACTTGAGTAGTAGTATTTAGTTACATTCCACCACTGCTTCTGGACAATAACAATAATAATGCCTCATCACTAATGCATTAAATGACCTGTGAGTGTACTGGATCTGCCTAGCCCCTTTCATTTCTTGATATAAAGATCATACTGAAATAACATACTTCTTGTAACTTCTACCAAAAATGAACGCTCATAATCGATTTTGGCATGATGAATGATCACCGCGTCACAAATCTAAGTTTAATATTCATTACGCATCCATATTGCAGTTCTCTTTTTTTTTACGTGGAGTTGCTGACCATCTATCATCTACTGTCAACTGTCAGCAGAGAAATATGACCGCAAGAAACTTCACTGCAATGACATCTTGACATTAATATTCATGTGGGAAGAAAATAGAGCACTTTCAAACTAGCAGGCTCTGAGTGCAGAGAATAAAGTACTTAACGTACCCAAAGTACTTTTATCTTTCAAACACACTCTTTCCCCTCCTCCATCCTACTGTACATCATATCTGTACCTACTTGCATTCGTATGTTTTTGGGTAGAAGGGATGCTCATGAGGGTATTGGGCATCCCACCGCTGACAGGGGATACCAGATGTTGTCTCGTTGACTTTACCACGATAGTCCTCTCCACGGCCGCGGAAACAGTTGGTCGTGAAGCTGGAGCGCTGGCGTTTCTCAACCCGCACCTCAGCTGGAGGGAAGGAACACGTTGAAGAGGAAATAAATTAGTGTTACACCTCTGGACTACAGAGAGAGAGCGAGAGGGGATTTTGTGGATTTTATGTGCCATTATTGTAGTGAAACTGAAGTCAAAACAAACTTGTTCTTTCTTTCTCTTTTCCAGTACATTCGATGTGACATTGACACTGAATGACTGAGCCTACAAACTACAGCACAGGTGTGCTGTGTAACTGAGTGTGTTACAGTAAGCGAAACTATTTCAAGCCCCCGTTCACTCAAAAATGTGTTTTTGAGATTGATGTGCAGAATAATACATGTGCAGAGTTTGACACTAGAAGGCTGTTTTCACATTAATCTGCTGAAAGTGGAAAGTTGTTCATCTTAAATCTGAGTTCACGACTAGCCGATCATTGAAAGCCAGTAATAGTTTAATATGTAAGTAAAACATGTCTGGAGGGGATCTTTAATGAATCAGATTAAACAGTCTCCCATGATCATGTACGAATGATTGCTACTCGCTACTGGCTACATATGAAGTCAAGATAAAAAAAAAAATCCATCTCTGTTTTTTCATTGAGAAGATTAAACCAGGGATTTGATATTTTTACTTTAGATTCCTCAAATGTAAAAAACTTCCTTGTACAGATCAATGATTTAGTTATTCTCTTTCAGCTCATTTTTAAAATCCAGATTTAAAGTGAGCATTGCCCCAATTTTCTTCTGAGTGTGTTTTGTTTGTCTGACGCAGATAGACAGATACAAATAATGATAATAATAATTATACGAAACAAAAAGTTGAGCTGAAATAAAACTTCTTTCTCTTTTTGTAAAAACACCAAAATAGGAATGAAACTATGTGATATTTTGTTTTTATCTTTTTGTTGATCTGTGATGATGATGAGAGTTGATTTTGAGCAGTGTTTTTTTTTTTTTACTCAACACTGACTGCACCACAAGATGGTGCTATCTTACAGATTTTTGGCAGCAGTGGAAATGCCAACGTTGCCAACAACACTGCAAACAAGTACAAAATACCTTCTATCATACCTTAAAATTGAGCTTTTATGTATATTTGTAAAATAATTGTACTACTACTCCTAATCAAAGCTCTAACACAGTAAAAACTCACACAAACTAAATGAAAATGAAAATAATAAGAAAAGATAAAAAGAAATAAAATAATTTAACATTGTAATTAACCTTTAATTAACCTGAAACCCTGTGAGACAATGCAGGGCTTGAATCACTGCACACTTTAGCCGCATTTAATCGAATAGAATCATTGTGGCAACTGTGAAATGTCTCACAATATGGGAAGCAATTCGCGCAAACACCAAAAAGGTGATTTAAAATTAATGTAATGTATGTAATTAATATAATTAATATAAATTTAATTACAGCAACTTAATGAGACTCCCTAATTCCACCGTGTCTCCTAAGGCCATAGGAATCATGTCTCCTCCTCTTTTGCCTGAGGGAACTAATGACCAAAACAAAACAGAAGAAACAAGAAGAAGGTCTGATCCAACAAACTTGTGCTACGATACAAAACATTACAGTAATATCTTATTTAGGACTGCAAATAACGATTATTATTTTCCTCATCGATTAATCGTTTGGTCTATAAACTGTCACAAATAGTGAAAAATGTCCAAGGTTCTTCAAATGTGTTGTTTTGTCCAAAACCCAAAGAATATTCAGTTTACTATCATAGATGACTAAGAAAAACGACAAATCGTCACATTTGAGAAGATGGAAACAGAGAATGTTTGGCATTTTTGCTAAAAAAAACAAAAAAACAACAACGATTAATCCATTGTCATAATAGTTGCTGATTATTTTTCATTTGATTGACTAATCCATTAATCAGCTAATCATTCCATCTGTAGTCTTATTATGAGTATTTCTAATAGTGAAACAATAACAAAAGCATCATCTTACTGCACTTGCTGATCTCACAGTTCTCTCGCTCCACCCCGGTGTCTGTGGTGTAACACCAGGGCACTGGAGAGGCGTCAGGGTTACGGCAGTAGTTATCATCTAAACTCTTATCAGGATACCTGAAAAACAAGTCATTTATTATGTCCACGATAACAAAACAAATGACTTAAACAGTTCAGAAGCTGTGGGAGAAGCTGCAGATCCTATTTGACGTTGATTCACATGCAAACATATAATTGTACACACACACGTTTACATTATCAATTAATTTGTCTAATTAGGCACATGACAGGTAATGTAGTGGTGGATACTTGAGTACTTTTCAGGCTGGTAGATGTGTTGGTGAGGGGTCTGCTGGTCCCATCTCTGACACTCTTTGCCACTCACAGTGTGGTCAACCTGCCCTCTGTAGTCCTCGCCGTTACATGTGATACAGACCTCTGCAAACAAAACCACACACACAATTTCAAAGTCAGAAACAAATAACAGCATCCACGCAGAAAGTATTTTATTTTACAGGTCCCATGATTTCCAAATAATTTCCTTAAAAGGAACTGATATAATTATAATTTCTCAGGGAGGTTCCTGGAAAAGCCTATGTAATTCAGTACTAATTAAGAAAATTAGGTAAAATTGAGACTGTGTTCAATCGGTACACTTGGTATTTACAACCTTCTTTTACCAAAGTAACCATCTTTTAGTTGGCAGGTTAGCTGAACATGCAAAAAATGTGATATTTGTTTTTCTGTGTAGGTGATAATTACAGGAAACATACAAATCAGCACGGGGAATAAAGTTTTCAACAAGATAAATTAATATTTTCTTGGGTTTAAATGTGTCACAAGTCAACACCTGCTTATAAACTGTACCCAACTATGAAAGTACAAATTTATTTTCCAGATTCTTTCTTTAAAAACTCAAATTAATGAGTGAGTAATTACTATGTATACTTTCTCAGAATATTGTCTCTGTATTCCCTTTAATTAGTACCAAATTTTGTAGCCCATTCCAAGAAACGTCCTAGAAATTTTTGAGACATTTCAGGACCCATAAACAAAGCGTTCACGTGTGTGTGCCCTTTTTCATACAGCATGGGGATGTATGGAAACGTATGGGACGTACCATCTTTGCACTGGGGGATGTAGCAGCTTTCATAACGTCGCTCAGGGTCGGTGGTGTAGCACCACGGACCGATACGATCCCCATCTGGATTCCTGCAGTAGTTCAACTCCAGACCATTAGTAGCTGTGGGTGTCCACCTGAGACGAGCAGAGAGTTTTACAGTGAGCGATGGACTGTCTCAGTTATTATACTGTTATACAAAATGTTTGTTTATTTCATGTTCTCCCGGCAGTGGATTGGAAATGTAACAGTGACTACCACCAGGTTAAAGTGCAGACTCTCAGCTTTAACTTGAGGGTGTTTATATCCAAATCAGATCAATAGTGTGGGAGTTGGAGCCCTTTTTAAACACAGCCCCCCAGTTTAAAGGATAGAAAGTAACTGGACAAATTAATACAAAGTTAAAACTGTATCAAATAATGTTTTTGGCCACTTGGAGGCTGCCTGTTACACATCCAGTGGACAGGGAGAAACGGTCCAATATTCGCTCTCCTGTTAGCTCTGGTTTGGTCTGGTGCTGGGCAGGTAGCGTCCAGAGGGTTTATGAGAACTTTTTTTGCTGAAAACATCTGCCTCCTGCTGTTGGAAACGAGGTTGATGAGAGTCGAGTTTGCGGGTCAAAAAACCAAAACAAGGTGCTAAAAGAGGCTGAAAAGCTCTGTAGAGCCGAGGGGAAATGCAGAGTCAGGTGATTATTTTTCGTGGGTTCGTGTCACAGTCAACGGTTTATATGAAAATACTGATAAGTGGAGCTTTAAACAAAGTTGTCAGATTTACTGGTTGGTTGCAAATATTTAGAGTCAATCAAATCTAAACCCACAAACACCAACAGACACTAAGCGTCTTCTCTGCCAGGCCTGTACTGCAGCCATCTTCACTTCCTGCTTGTTTTTTTTTTTTTTGCCTTTAGTCCTTTTTTAGCAAGCAAAACACACATCAGTTGACTAGTCAGCTGCCTGTTCAGCCTGTCGGACACAATAAACTGTTTGGCCATAAAACACTTCTTGTTTGTCTATATGTTTAGGATCCTAAAATTGGGGGATTATGTCAAAAAGCTACGAGTCCTCCAGTGTCACAGAGTATGGATGTTTTAAAGCTGAATATCAGCAGTTTAACCTCGTTCCTTCACTTCAAGTGCAAAGTGCTGGAGTAGAGGGCCGAGAGAAAAGAAACTTCCTGATTACACAGTATGAAAGACTAAAGCCTCTAAAAAGATTCACTGGAGGAAGCGTCTCACCTGTGATCGTGAGGAAACTTGGACCACCACTGTTGGCAGGTGAGCCCGCTTTTTGTGGTGAAGACTTTCCCTCGGTAGTCTTCTCCTTTACCCACGATGCACTTTCTGACATAGACTTCATGACAAAAAACAACCAATCAAACAACTCCGGTACCGATACGTCACATTGATCTCTGCAACATTACACGTGAGTCTTACCCTTCTTCTCATAAAGGTCACAGTTTACGTTCCTCTTCACCTCTGCGTTGCTCCCATCGGCCACCCAGGGCAGATGTTTACAGGTGACAGCCGGACGTGTCTCGTAGTTGAACGCTCTGGTGTCGAGGGGAATTGTCATGTCAAAGCTTTGTACATTCATAGATACAAACTTACAATAAGGTATACAAATTAAAGGATTTATAAGTTATCATTAACCACTTTGAGCTTTTAAGAAGTAAAAAGTACTCTGGGGCTTCCAGTCTGTGAACCCAAATTTTAATGGAGAAAATTCTGGTTTCTTACAACTCATTTTCATTGTGTTCGCCATCATTTCAGCAGTCAGCAATAAAAACATTGATTGCGCCGATCTTGACACATGCTGGCAAGAGACACGAGCAGTAATACGATCATAAAGGTTTTTAAACGCATCCCCGAGTCCCCCAAACTTATTTGGAAGAAAGAAAACAAAGGTTAACAATAAAATGATTACCCAAACTGTTATCGTAAACATCCATCTCAGTTTACAAACTGACTTCCTGTACTTGTGAGAGCCGTGATAAGAAAAGCCATATGCAGATAGATACATGTTGTGATATACTATAATTATATATCATTTTGAAATTCTATTACTATTGTAAATATGTGAAATGATGTGTTCTGGAAAACTATGAATAATTGTTGTTACTAATTTTAATCTTGTGATAGTTAAAATGTTTCCTTTATCCGGATGCTCCACTGCTTTTGTTGTGCAGCAACAGTGTGGCTCATTGATGAGTTTTTAATAGATTTTGGACAGTTAGGAATAAGATATATCAGGCTTTGGCTACACGGTCAATACTTCTTAGTCGGATCAATTCATTGCTGGTTTTGGTCTTTACGTGGAATTAATTTACAGTAAAAATATATAGAATATCACCAGATGTATCCTATAATTCATTTTACAGTGAGCCTTCAAGTTTACAGGTCATTTACACCCGCAAACTGAAAGGTACACTAAGTACCCTGCGGATGCCATGTAGCTTAAATTATTGATTTAAATATGGGCTAAATATAGTCACAAGTAACAATTAATAACTCTATTCTAATGATGGCCTTGTTGGAGAAAAGGGGTGTCTTGTGATGCTTATAACCTGCTGTACTGAAGTAGTTGAGGGTTGGATACCTGCAGTCCAGAGACTGTGAGCAGCGTGTGGCACAGTCTTCCAGGCTCAGGCCTGGTAACAGCAACACTCGAGCTGAGTTCCAGGAGGTGGGAACCAGCTCTCTGCCCTCAGAGCGCTGGAAGTCATTCAGCGGACTGCGGGAGCCTGTTTATGCACAACAGAACAAGGAACAAGAAAGTGTATCTCTATATTGTTTAGTTTAAACTGCAGTGCAGGTGCTCGCTGGTACCAGCTGCAACATTTAGGCACATATAACCTTTGGACCGTGACCCTGCTGCTGGTTTGTGAGACCAGAGACCAGAAAAAGCTTTAAACAGCAACAACAGCACACCTGTGGTTACTGAAACACCTCCTCCTCCTACTACTACTACTATAAAGTAGTGCTCACAAAAAATATGCAGTTTACACATTTCTTTATACTCTAAACAAGTTACGAGTTACTAAACAAGCCTTTACTTTTAAGTGGATGTCAAAATACATAATAAAACCAAACATTTAGACTCATCATTACATCACAGAGAATTAAATAACTATGAGTCATTTATAATTGAAGTCTTGTAGGTTAATAAAAGTTTCTCACCAGTGGCCAGTCCAACTGTCAGGAGAATACAGGACAGAAACAACTTCATTGTTTGTGGTCTGTGGACGATGAAGACTCTTTTATAATACTGGAGACTCAGATCTCTGATCTGAAGTCTTGTTTTTCTGTCGATTTGGGGATATTAAACATCCAATCACAGGTCGACCTGATCGTGAGAAAAACACACACACACACACACACACACACACACACACACACACACACACACACCAAAAAACTAAAAGTTGAATAGGATGTTAGAAATCCACGCAGAAAAAGCAGAAAACTTAAAATACTGAGACACAGCCACCCACACGCGAACACTGAGTCCTTACTCAAACAGAGGCCCAATCCGCAAAACACAGCCAATCAATACGCGTATTAATCATTAATGAAGACTGGCACGTTCATGCACTTTTTTCATGATACTCAAATATCCATATACAACAACGTATCCGACGATTAAACCAAATATTCTGCAAAACACAGACGTCTGGATTGTTTTATTTAATTGCTGCTAGAATAAAAGTAATTCTCTTTACAAACGCTAGACGTCAGTAGAATAATTTCCAGAGGTTTATTCTTTTCTCCCCTCCTCCATGTTTTCCGGGAAATAAAGTGAACCTAGAGCTGCTTCGAGACTAAACTGTCCTGCTTTCTTTTATTTTGCAAGTTAATCATCGGTTCGTTATCGGAGGCTGTCAGGTAAGAAGAGGCGGATTATTTTCTCATCGTGTTTGTGATACAGAGCAAAAGTATTGAGTTCGATGTTACAAATATAATGATCTAATGTGGACTTTGATCGGACAGTTTAACCTGCCAGCTGTGCGCAAACTCTCCTTTTACTCTGTTACACTGAACAACAAAATAAAAGCCCATTATTAAACGCACAGGGAGTGTGGACAAATTAACAACATCGTTCAAAACGCTGCAGCCCACTGCGATAACTGTCTTTGTGGAGAATCTTGCAATGTTTAACTTGTTGAAACTGCATTTATAGGTAGTCTTTAACTTAAGTAAACGTAGTAGTACCACAGTGTAGAAATACTCCAAATACTAAAAGTCCTGCATTCAAAATCTTACTTAAGTAAAAGTACAAAAGCATTGGCATCAAAACATACTTAAAGTACCAAAAGTTAAAGTACTCATCATGCAGAATGACCCATTTCAGAATATAGTATTGTATTATAATCGTTCTTCACTTTAATGTTGCAGCTGGTAAAGGTGGAGCTAATTTTAACTTTATGTCTAACTTTATATACTGCTGGGTAGCTTGTGAGACAATTAATAAAGTCGTATATTAACCTATAATAATGCATGTCTTTCTGTTTCTGTTACTGGCACTTCTGTCTACTGTGTATATAGCCCACAACATCTTCTGGAGTTTTTTCTCATCTTAATCGAGGGTCTAAGGATAGAGGGTGTCATGTGCTGTTCAGTTTGTGAAGCCCTCTCAGACACATTTGTAAATATATATACACATATAAAATAAAACTTCAGAGCTTCGTTTGGTCTCAGTGGTGGAAGAAGTATTAAGATCCTTTAAGTAAAAGTAGTTATACCATATCATAATAGTAATACTAAACTACAAGTAAAAGTAAATTCAGAATTTAACTTAAGTTAAAGTACAGACTATGGTCTTGTCTGTTAAAGTGTAGTGTTTCCTGCTGTTTTTCTGTTCAGGATGTCAGCTGTTAAGATGACGGAGGGGAGTGTGCAGGTGGAGAGCTGCAAAGTGCCGCTGTTCTACAGACAAAGTGAACCTGCCACAGGGCACGTGAGGATGTCGGTTTTACTCCTTCACGGCATCCGTTTCTCATCAGAAAACTGGCTCAGCATCGGCACTCTGGACACTCTGGCCAACGCAGGCTGCCGTGCAGTCGCCATCGACCTGCCAGGTGAGTCTGATGGGAACACACTTGGTCTTTTTCACTTCAAGTCTGGACTACCAACCGGGCAAAGCAGGCAACAGGCACTAAAAGCACCCGGGTTCACTGTGTCTGCTCTTTGGTGATTTGATTTCTTGCAAACTTTTAGCAATTTGTAGCAGCAAAGTACAATATCAACTACATTATTACATAATATCTGTCTTGTAGAGGGGCCCTGTGTCAAAATCTCATTCTTACACCTTTATTATTTTAGTTTATATTGTGCTCACACAAAGCATTTTTCTAAATGAATTACCACAAACTAACTGACATACAAAGTCTTGTCTTGAGTGTTGCCTTGTATTTGAGGAGAGAACACACCACATCGGATGTATAAAACTACCAGTCATGGATTATTTTTGCTTCACTGTTAAATCACTTCTCTGTAAATTCACTCTGAAAAAATATATTTACCTTTTCAAAAAAGTAATCTGGGATGGACAAAATAGTTCATTAAAACTGGCCTGGCAGTAAAGCACATTACACTGCAGGTTACTGTATCAGCTATGTGTCATCAGCTTTTAATGTAAATATTTATAGGTGACTGAGAAACGTATTATTTCTTTCCCAGTTGGATGTTAAGCCTTTTTCAATTAAATCTGTCAATTTGTATTTTATATAAAGCAGAGGTTTTCAAAATCCGCCGCTGTGGGCCCCTCATCAGACAAAATTGAAACAACTGCGCCCCACCTTTCTTTTAGCCTGTATTTGTTTACATTTTGGCAAATTGGCACCATTAAAATGATGCGGAATTAACTAGCAGCAGGTCCTGTTTGCAATGTACCCATGACTGCTCAGACAACTACCACTGGATTACTTTGATACTGAAGAAAAACGTAAAAACGTGATGATTCTCAGGCAAGTTCTGGAGTTATAAGAAGTGTCTTTATTATATGAATTTTAAGCAGATTTCTGAAAGTATATTTGTGATGGACATTGGAGATAATGATATCCTCGGGAAATGTAACCTTACTTAAAACCGTGCATCATCTCTGTGTTGTTAGATTTTGAGTTATGACCCCGATAAGGAGTGCTATTTTCGATGCAAATTGGGGCAATCGGGCGCTAAGGGCTTTAAAGTTCCTTAATTGCCTCCACGAGCTGTGTGTCACAGTCGCTGCTGCTGACAGTGTTGGTAAGTGGGCCAAATCAGCAGCCAAACTACAATAACTAACTTCGGCATGCACCTGTCCCTTTCACCTCATGCAGTATCTTCCATCATGTCTCTCCTTCCGCGTCTCACAGTTTTAAAACCTTTGATCTAAAGGTTCTGCTGTCCAACAAATCGTAGTTCTCAAGCTTGAGTACATAACTTTGCTCTTGTACCCCACCTGCTGCCTTCTTCTTCTCTCATGCCTCCCCTCTCTCTGTCTCTCTCTCTGTCCACAGGATTCGGCCGGTCTAAGTCGGCAGAGGCCCCAGCAGCGGTTGGAGAACTGGCCCCTGCTGGTTTCCTGAAAGAGGTGTGTGAGCAGCTGAGCCTGAGCCCAGTGGTGGTGATCAGCCCGTCCCTCAGTGGGATGTACTCCCTCCCCTTCCTCCTCCAGCACCAGGCCCTGATACGAGCCTACATCCCTGTAGCTCCCATCTGCACCGACAAATTCACAGCAGAGCAGTACCAGAGTGTAAAGGTACAGCCTGATATGCCTCTACTTTATATTCCTTTGTAGTTTCCTGTCCAGTCCTATACTGTGTGTGTGCTCTTCATTTCCTCTTTAAAGGATAACTTGAGCAACTGTGAATGTCAAACCCATTTTTCCAGCACGCCCTTCTCTCCCTTTTTAAAAAGATCCTGTGGATTTTTACACGCGAGCGTGAGAGGAGCAGATATCATGGGACTTTACACTTTCACAGACGCCACAGACTTTCATCCACCTCCCAGCTATTTCAAAATTACATTTCTTAGATGGCAAACCGAGCGAAGGTGCATTGAAGGAGACGTGTTTGTTACTGAGACGTAGTTCCCCTCCAAGAACAAGCGAACGTCAGCGTCTGAGTAAATGCAGGAAGAGTAAGAGCATCATGGCTGCGTGATTTTCAGTGATTTGGGGAAAAAATCGGAGCAGAAAAGCAGTGATAATGACATCAAAGTGGGATGCTGATAGGAAAATAGTGTTGCACTCAGTTGTTCACATGAAAAGTGACAGCAATAGTTGTGTCAAGAATGAAAAAAGAAGAAAAGTTCAAACCCTGGCTCCTTTCTCACTTCTGGAAAGTGTGGGACACAGACCCCCCTAATCTGATGTCGGAAAGGTGTGGGGGGGAGGAGGTTTCAGAAGCTGACCATCCGACAAACACTTCTGATGGAAGTATACTAAAAGTATTTTAAAAGTCTGGATGAACTCGGCCTCTATTGCTTCAGTTTTGATTCTGTTTTTTGTTTAATGTGTCTTGAAAGTCCCCCAACAAAGCTAAACTAAATCATTTTTAAGCTTGAGGGTACCCCTTCAAGAGCAGAGCAGGGCGCCCCAGGCTTCAGAGGCAGCTGCAACGCCGTCCAGCAGCGGGATGAGAGGCTAGTACACCACACACACGCCACCGTCCCTCAAAAGTTATTCCGTGTGGAGCCGGGACGTGTTGTTTTGTGCTATACGCCGCTGTAAGCAAAGGAGGTATTATAAATTTATCACAAGTTGCAGGATTTTCCGCCATTGAATCAGGCTTTCACCGTCTGAATGGACTTGCACGCACATCTGCATTTGATTGGTCAACGTCTCCTGTCACGGGATAGATTTTCTGAAGCCTGAAATCAGAGCCAAGAGGAGGGGCAGAAGTAGAGCTTTTCTCTCAGACCACTTGAATTACAATATACTGATTATTATTCAGCATATTGTAATTCAATGCCCAATTACTCACAAAAATTACTGCCTACCCGACCTTTAATGCAGGACTTCTTTGTAATGGAGCACATTTATATTGGTGTATTGTGACTTTTATTTAAGTAAAGGAACAGATTACTTCTTTCACAGCTGATAAAAGCTAATATTAAGGTCTGCCTGACTAGTCTGTTCTTACTCTTTTATTCACTTTTTACTTTTATTTATTTACTTCTTATTGACATCTAGACACATAAATAAGTCACACCCAATGAAAATAAAAGCTTGCCTCTTATCTTTTTATAAGACCTGTATGAGTTTTTTTTAAGCTTGAGGTAAAATGCAGGACATCTACAAAATCCCTTTAGCTACGGGTTTGAATTTTAAAACCAAACAGATTTTATAAAAAGAAAGAGAAAGGACTCTGGAAATCTCTTTGTCGTCATGTGGTGTTTTTGTGTCCCGTCTCTCCTCCAGGTCCCATCGCTGATCGTTTACGGTGACCAGGACACTCAGCTCGGAGAAATGTCACTTGGCAACCTGAGCAATCTGGCCATTCGCAGCGTGGTGGTGATGAAAGGAGCGGGTCACCCCTGTTACCTGGACGACCCGGACACTTGGCACAAAACTCTCACAGACTTCCTTAATACGCTGTGAAGCTCATCTCTGTGTATCAGTGGAGAGAGTCTCAACAATCAGTCACACATAAATGACTCAGAGGAGCCACAACACATAAACACATTATTCATTCATGAGAAATTTAGGCCACAAACAAACTCCTGCATGACCTGGGATATGACTTTTTAAATAGGGTCAGTAATGAAACTGGAAATCAAGTCTTTTTCTAATGATGAGAGGAGACCAGGCTCAAACAACGAAGTAAGACACTTTGATGCAGAGAGTTAGAGGAGAAGATTGATGTCTATATGCCAAATATGAAGGTACCGCTAACAGCCAGCTAACGTAGCTTAGCATCAAGACTGGAAGCATGGGGAAACAGCTAGCCTGGCTCTGTCCCCAGGTAACAAAATCCACCTACCAGCACCTCTAAAACTCACTAATTAACATCTTATATCTCATTTGTTTAATCTGTAAAAAAAACTGAAGTGTAAAAACGACAATCTGCTGTTTTACAGAAATAGTTTGGCACATAATCCCACATTATCAGGCGATTTGTTGTTTTTACACTTTGGTTTTTGTACGGATTAAACAAATGAGATATAACGTGTTAATTAGTGAGAGCTGCTGGTGGGCAGATTTTGTTACCTTTGGACACAGCCAGGCTAGCTGTTTCCCCCCGTTTCCAGTCTTTATGCTAAGCTAAGTTAGGCGGCTGCTGGCAGGAATCATAAAACAAACCACCACACGCTGAAATGAAGTGAAAAATATGAACATTATTTAATAACTGATTCTCTGTAATAAACAATTTGAAAATATTTTACAAGGAGTCACAGACACAATATTTTACAAATTTTGCCCTCTTCTTTTTTTTTTTTAGCTTCATCTGTACAAAAGAATGGAGCGACATGGACCAGTGCCCAGAAAAGAAGGAGCTAAATCTTCCACGCACACCAACATTCACACTCACACACGTACAAGAAATAAAACAAACTAAAAAATAAATTTAAAACATTTTGACTTCAGATCTCAGACTTATCAACAGTGCTGTATTCCTATATATTTTTTTTTTAAACTTCACTTAAAATTCGACTGATTTTATATATTTTTTTCTAAATGTTGCTGTTATTTTTTCACACACTTGTCAAACATGGTCACATAGCACCAGACTACAGACTACAGAATCACATACACACGTGTCTTTCCCACAGAGACGCACCAACACAGATGCAGCGAGGGTCGGGGAGGTGGCAAGAGGCTTTATGAAAACCATCCCCTACTTATTTTAGGGTCGTGTCCTAAAGCTGACCCCTCCCTCTCATCCCCAAGCTGGTCCAATTTTCTATTTTTTCATTTTTCTTTTCTTTTTTTTTGGCAAAAGTAAATTTGTCAAACCACAGAAATCGGACGTGTGTCCCTTTTTATAAGACTTTTTTTCCGACAGATGCACACACAGACGTCGCCACATGATTCCTCCATGACCTTCTGTTTGACAGGCCCGTGCTGCTCTGTGGAGACCCACTCCCTGAGCTTGCCTCTGACATTCCACCCGCTCACAAAAAAAAAAAAAAACACCTGGGAAGTGACGTCCTTGGCTTACTTCTGCCTGGTGCTTGACATCTCCCAGCTGGGCATGAATAAGTGTCATTACATGTTTGCTTATAGGTGTGTGCGTGTGCGCGTTGTGCATAATGTCTCAGTGCAGGTGCACAAACCTACATGTAGGCCTACATATTTACGTTTATGTGTGAGACTGTATGCGTACAGAGCCAGGAAAAGAGAGGAAGTTACAGGGGGTAAATTTCCACAGGCACGTGTAGCGCTCATTTACAGACAGTGGAAATCAGGATATACAGACAGAATTAATGGCACAGGACAGAGACAAACAAATGCCAGAAAAGTAAAACTGCATCAGGCCAGTTCTCAACACTGAAAGGAGCCGAATTCGAAATACACGTCTTAAAATTTAAATTTTTTAATCTTTTTTTTTCTGAGTCAGATTTGTTTGGAGCCGCGCTGCAGTTACTGTGCTGGCATGTTTGTCACATAATATAGTACCAACAACTGTACAGAGTGTGTAGTTAAGGTTCAAATAGACCCTTTTCACGGCAGACATTTTGACCTGTCAAAGCAGGAAAATCACAGGTGTAAGAAATAACATTAACGTTGGCTCCATTCCAATAAGGGTCCCAGTAAGCCATGTCAGTGAGTGAGCAGAGCCCTGGATCTGGCTCACCTAAATGGAATGCAGCCATCATAGTGCTTTTCCTGCTTTGACAAGTCAAAATGTCTGCTGTGAAAAGGGTCTATTGTCGCATGAGTCGTCCCACCTGAGCAATACAGTGAGGTTTGGGTGGGCGTGAACATCGAAAGGTCGGAGGCTTTTGAAATTTAAAACTCCCACCTGCTTTCAAGCATTTAATCGAACAGGCATCAATCAATAACGAATCATTCCAAGACGTAAAAATACTAAAAAATCAGAGCTCACTACACTTACTGCAGAACACCAAGAAAACCCAGGGGGAGTGAATATTTTGGAGGATGTATTTGTGTGCATGAGTGTAGATGGGCGTACTGTGTAACACTAAGGCATTTAGAGAGGCTTTGTTAAATATGTTGCATTTGAAGCAGAAAACACTGATGAACTACACATTCTTTCGGACACGTCTGCTCCCTTTGATTAATATTTAGGCAGACTGATGGTTAAAGATGGATCATTTTTGTTTCAGTAAAATCCCCCCTTTTTTCCTCTACAACAACACTGGATTTTGTCCGTTGCAACATAGGAACAGGAAAAAACAGCTATGCTACCACAACGTCCCTCATACTCTCCACAAGTCATTTAAAAAGACATTACCTTTGAGGGCTTTTAAACGCAAACACACGCACACACACGCATCCACACACAAACACATACGATTCAGGCAGAACTGTAGCGGTCAGGTGGCCCTAAAAACACTCTATGGCCAGTTAAGTCGCTGTATACTGATATAGTGTATCATAGCTCTATACATGGCTTTGTAAAGGAACAGTATAGTAACTTCATATGATGGCAGTCAGGTGGCTCTGGAGGGGTACAGCAACTACATTAAGCTAGAGCCGGTCAGTGCCTTGGCTCTGTGTAAAGCTATTTCTATAGCCAACAGATTCAGTCTCACAGGCTTCTGTGTTATCCAAAGCCTCAAAGATGGCTGCTTTATAAAGGTACTATACAGTAGCTCTACTCTTATACAGCCAATGTGGTCCAAAACAAAGTGCATCAAGGCACTATGAAACAGAGCGGCTCCTAAACATGGGAGTCTAAATGACTTTTCACACATCGTAATGATCAAATGATGAACTGAGACGGATTACAACCAGACTACTACTGTACGTGATCACCATATTTAGTTGCCTCTTCTGCACTTTTGTTGGAAATGTTGATAAGCCCCTATCCCCCAGCAGCGAATGGTTTTGAAGTTTGAACAGCATCAGTCAAAGGTAATAAAAGCCCCAAAAAGAAAGAAAGAAAAAGAAAAAACCCACCTGGAACTACTATGAGAAGGTCATGAGGCAGAGATCTTGGTGTGTCTGTTGTGTGAACAGAAGTAAAGCACATATATAAATCGTGATTAGGAGCGTTAGTAGAGAGGTTACTGAGAAACCTCATGAGCATTGGCAGAGGTGAGCTTTCGCATCAGAGGGCACAGGGGTTTCTTTTTTTTAACATTAGTCCAAACCAGAGGTCAGAATGGTCGATTTATCATAAAGGAGAATACTACACGATATCAACAATGCTCCAGATCTGCATCCACCGAACACTGATTCATATTTAACAGCTGTCACTAGTGTGTAAGCCAGATAGCACTAGCCTTAAATGGTAACTATATGAGAAAAGTACTTCAAGAAATGCGATTACCATCATGTAATTACAATAATCCCCAGTGGACGTCTTTTAAAAGCATTAATCTGTAATTAGGCGCTGCACAAAATGAATCAGCTTTCAGTTTCTGAGTGTCTCCTCTTCCTCTCTTGGTTTGTCCTAAATTTTAAATGAGAAGCCGTTTCCTCTTGGTGTTTTGGCTATAAAAATAAGACCACATGAAAGTCTATCTCATTTTGGCAAGTAGATATAGTGCATAAATTAATTCATGTCTTTTTAAGTTAACACCTAACGACTTCCTTTTCTAATTAAAAACCTAAATATACTGTATGTTTGGAATACTCATCACTTCAGCAGTTTATACTTGACATTTTGTATACTTGACAGTTCTTTTTTTTCTGTTCTGTTATTATCTTTTATGGTGGCTATAACTGGCTGAATGGTCCACAGGCTCTTAACGAGAGGCGGATGACAGAGTGCTGAGTCTCTGAGATGGAGGAGAGAAGGAGGAGGAGAAGTCCCATCGTCTGTCTGACAGACAGAGGCGAAGGCGGACAGACAACCTCAACTCTCCAGTCTGTGTGAGGCGGGAGGTCTGTGACGAGGACATCGACCTGTCCTCTTTCCCCTCCCTTGTCTGCACGGTGGAGGTGGTGGATTCGTTGTGGGGGTGTTGTTTTCTCTTTTCTGACATTGCCTCTGATGATCCAGGTGGTCCGGCACCACCCACCCTTCCTGCAGATGAAGGTTAACTGGCTGAGGACACAAACGTCCGGCAGTTGTCACTAAGCGACACGGACTGAAGCGAGCTGGGTAGCGCGGCACTCAGGGCTTCCAACTTGCCGTGATGGGAAGTCCCATTATTACCTATGACTATATCAGGGGGAGGGCTAAGGGGCAAGGAGGTGGGGTCAGGGGGGGGTTTAGGTCGGGAAAGAAGCTCGGGGAGGGCTAAAAGGAGGATAAGTGGAGGAAAATAGAATTAATGTAGTAGAGAGTGAATGTGGGGGCTGAAGGCCTGATAAAGCAGAAGCAGCTGAATGAGCAGTAAGGTGTAAAGGGACGGACGGAAAGCGTATCCTCGTCCACAGTCTGACGTGTTCTCCTGCAGAGGGAAAAATGTATCTGTAAGTACATCTAGTACATTGGATGTGTGATTTAATACTGCATGCTGATGGAAAACAGATTCCTTGTGCTTTGTTACTTATATACAGGGTTCCCACCCATTTTTACCAATGAATTTTCAAAACTTTTCCATAATATTTTACCCCATTTCCACAACTTTATTTAAGTAGTTTAAAATAGGTAGGCCTATATGGCGATCATAGGGCGCAGGCTAGGGTCTGCCTCTCTCTTGAGCCATTATTAAACACGCACTTACCAGGCATTTGCGGATAAGCAAACTGCTAGCGCTAGATTTTAAATTACTAATGCAAGGAACATATTTTGCATAATGTTAGACATGTTTTGGGATTATTATGAACATACTTCAAACAATAGCTAAAACAATGTATATTCAAAACTTTTCCAAAACATTCTGTTAATTCCAAACCATTTCCAGGCCTGAAAAACAGTTCTTCTAATTTCATAACTTTTCCAGGAATTTCATGAATGTGGGAACCCTGTATATACTATAAGGCCTATATCAACTATTTACCAACTCACAGGGAATAAAAGCCAAACTGTTTGTTTTTTATTATTTAATAACTGTGCTTATTGATATTTGAAAATCTTACAGAGATGTTATTGTCGAAGCAGGTGGAGGGTCCTTTTCGATAGCGTGCCACAGTCATTTCTTCACATGGATTTTCCTCCTTGACTGAAAATTGACTCAATTAAGGAAAACATTTTTTTGACTGGTCATAATTCACAGCATCATGATAAAAATAACCTTGAAATGAACGTGAAACATCTGTGTTTCCACAGGTATGTTTGATGAGGAGCTAGAATCAAGCGATTAGAGAGTGTGTCTTCTTCTCTGCCAGCTGGTGTACAATGTGAACAAGGATACACTCCTCCTCCTCCTGGGACAGCTTCTCTATCTCGCAGGTGTTGCATGGGATCTTCTCTGCCACCACAAACAGCAAGTTGGTGTTGTTTATTCTCTTGGCATGAAACAGCCTGCAGAGAGAGAGACAACACTGTCAACAACCCCCCTCTGCTCGCTTACATCACAGGCTCATTTGCTAATGGATCAGCGAGATTCATGAGACAAGTCTTATAAGGCTCATTTAGCCAGTGATATGACCGTTTCATTAAAGCGGATACGGTTTAATCATCAGCAGAGTTTATTAGCTCCAATAGAAAAGTGAATCCCTCTTGCTAACTGTGCCCCTGTCACAGTACAACTCTTTGTGGTGTGTATGTGTGAGCGCACGCACATGTTGGTGTGTGCATTTCATCATGTGTACAGACCTGGAGCAGTTGCCACAGTCTTGCAGTATGTTGTAGGAGCTGCTGAGATTACTTAAGTAGAACTGGGTCTGGATCATTACACAACTCCGCTCTTTTAAGTCGAATCCTTCTGCATCCACCTCATCTGCAGTATCGCCAGAGCACAAAGACACAAGAGTAACACTTGTCAGTTCAATTGATTTATAAGATCTGATTCTAAAAATGGGATTTCAAAGATGTACGTCTACACTTAGCCTGGAAAAAGCTGTAAAACCTCTCTCCATCATTACAGTTAGAGCACTGAAACTGGAAAAGTGTAACTGAGGACAACAAACAAATTTCACGAGAAAACTGAGCACTTTAAAACACTGATACATATATCACTTAACCATCTGTCAGTGTGCTTTAGAGCCTTGGCTCATAACTCCATTTTGGTTGTAAGTGCTCAGAAATAGTTCAACATTTTGTGAAATACACTTATTCCTTTTCTTTCTGAGAGTGAGATGAAAAGATTGATACTGTAACTCCCCCTTGAGAATGGTATTGATCTCAAATAAGTGTATTTCCCAAAATGTTCCTGTTCCTTTAAACTTAACATGCAGACATGTAAAACACCAAGATTACATTTAATGATTGAATGTGTCTTGTTTGCACCCACCTGTGACGAACCAACTGTGATAAGCCAGCCCATATATAAACTGTTGGAACAAGGACCTGTGGGGACAGGAGGTGTGGATAAGAATTTGTAAAGGCAAAAAAAATGGGGCTTAATAATAAGTTGGAATAATGCATTTTGCAGTGAAATTGCTTTCTTCAGGTACAGTATGTGTGTATTGTATGTTACAGTTGTGTTTTTCATTCGAGACTCTCACCATGCAGCTGCTGAAGTCCACCAAGCCAGGTTTACAAAATCTGCAATTGTGGGCTGCAGAAACAAACAGAAAGAGTGTCTCTCTACAGTCTCTCTGTATGCCATTAATTCAACACATTATCATCTAGTCTATTTTAATTTATTACATCTCGTCCTCTCTGGTGTTGAAGTTTATGTCCTTACCACAAACACTCCTCTGGGTGCAGCTCCAGCTTCACTGTTGGGCACCCGTTCACACACAGACTGGTAGTCAAATGACTGCTTGCGGTTGTAGAAGGAATTGTTGTAGAGAGCGTACATCAAGTAGGGATCAACATCACTGAAGAACATTCCCACCTGTGGAGAATAACAAACGCTGGTCAAGCTGAGTGTAAAGGTTAGCGAGAAACCACGGTCAGTGTGAAAATGTATTTATAACGTCACCTTGTTCCAGTCATCCTTCTGATTAGACATGATTAGGAATCCACCATCATCTATTAAATAACACAGGAGATCCTGCACACAGAGGCAAACATGGGCTGTTAATTAGAAGCCCAAAATGTACAGTGCTACTGTATGATACAGGAGATCGAGCTGAATACAGGAAGCTCATTAAAAATCTGCAGAAATACTTACTTCACTGTTGGCTTCGCAGTCCATTTCACAGCCCATGTTTGGTCCACACTGCCAAGGAGAAAAAACAAAGTTAGCAGCTGAACATCTTAGAAATACTGCTGAAGACTTATTAACTCAAGCTTGTAAATATAATATACTTTTTATATATATTTCATTACCGTATTTGAGCCTTGACGGTTGTCTGTGTGGTTGCTGGCAAGAATCTTGAACTTATCCGTCCAGGCTTCGAGGTCTAGTTTCACTCCGACCACTGAGAGAAAGAGAAGTTAGGAAAAAGAGATTCATTAAGAAAGATTCAAAATGCAAAAAAATAAAATAAAATAAAAATAAAAAGACAGACGCACATAAAAGGCCCAACAAATAGATGCAGAGCACAGACATGTCCACACAACGAGAGAAGAAGTACAAACACAGACGTGTAATTATCTGCGCCTTGCTCTGAAACATTTTCTTTAACATCTGTCATTGTAAGGATGGATGTCTCTTCTTTCAGATCTGAGCCCACCTGCAGGTTTGATGGTCTTCCCTCCCACTGTGATCTCCACCGCCGTGCTGACCAGGATCCCTATTGTGTCGTTCTCTGGGTTCAGCAGCTCGTCCCTGGCTTAAAGAGGGAAACAAAAAGAGAAACAAGCCAGGAGGGGGGTTAGAAACAAAAACACATTATGAGGCGCAGTGTGAGATATACAACCCAAGACCAAGAGCATCATTCACCTGTACGATAAGGCGCTCGGAAGATGTAGCCCTTGTTGTCCAGACTGCGGCGGTAATAGCTGGCATTAAACGGCTCAGGATCTTCCTCCCAGGTTTCTGAAGCCCTGAGATTTAAGAGCACAGATACTGGAGCTGTAAATCTCTGATGTACAAGCCTCTTGCTATACTACCAGTTTGTGAAACATTGTAAAGTCTTGACAACTTACTACATTAAAAGAGAATAAAGTGAGAAACGTGACAGAACTACAGAGCAGCTGCAGCCCAGACATTCAGCCTTGATGAGGAGTGGGACTTACTTGTTCGGAAATACTCTTGTTACACCTCCATCTGTTGCAGCAAACACGGCCAGAAAGCCATATCTAAATGTCAGGATGGAGAAAAGAGACAGAAATCAAGTCTAAGTCTTAGTCAGAGTCAAATCTAAATACGCAGTTCCCCCAGTACTCATACTCACGTATTCAAGTCTTTATTCTTCCACACTTTCTCGACCAGCTGCCTGATGATGCCAGTGTCCAGAATCAGGTTATGAAGGAGCAAATTGTCACCTAAACAAGATTAGGTAAACAGAATATCAACAGCTCTCAGAATATCAGTTTGATATCAGTTCTCTTCCCTGAACACACTGGATCTTCCAGCAACCCACTCAGTCCACTTTTGATAAAACGTGAAAACGATGTGAATATAAACACAAAAGATTTTCCAAATTTGACAAGTTTTGACCAATTTCCAGCCAAGTAAATCTATAAAACTCACCCTGTCTCTGTGCAAGATGACCCTGGGTGTGTTGGTACAGATGGTGGCAAAATTGAAATACATACATTTTTGCGGACAATGCACCCTGATTATTATCATTCTGCTCCTGCATCACACTTGATATTACACCAGTAAACACTGATAATACTAATAATCAATCATTTTTTGTGGGTGTACTTTCACACTATTTTTTCTTTGGGATTTAAGAGGATAAAGGTGTCACTCTATATTTTTCGTACCATCAACAAATCCCATGAAAAAAAACAACACCAACAATGCATTTATCTCTTAATATTTTCAGACTTCTCTTCCCTGTCTGTTGCTCTCAGCCCTAAGCCCTTTGGTTCCCACTGAAGATGTAAATCTTCACAAATGAATAAAAAGGGCTATGTAATTCCCTGTAACAGTGGGGTACTGCAGATTTGAGCAAACGTTACTCAAACAGGAGTAAATAGTGCATTTGATGGGACCTTTTTTCAACTGCAGATTAATGCACATTTGGTGCTCTAGAGAGTATTTACAGCAGGATGGTGTACTGTATGTGGGACTGACTCAAAATAAACAGTACACATGCTTGTCGTAATGAAGGAACATCTCATGGCTCAGTGATGTGTTTTTAATAGTTTTTGAACAACAATGGATGTCTGTGGCACAGAGGAATAAGCGAATAAGCTTCGGCTACACAGACAATACTTACTATTGTAGATAAATTCATCATTGGTTTTGGTCTTTTCATGGGTTTTTCGACAATAAAAAAATACCTAATATTGCCAGCCTTCACCATTAAAGTAAACAAATTTCAAATAAATAAAATGCTAATTTTGTGTGTGAGTGAAAATAAATGAAACTCACATTGTTTGGAGTCCGGTGTCACCTTCTCCATGAGAGCAATGAAGTTGAGCAGGAACTCGGTGTTGTTGTTGGACAGTTCCAGATCAGTGCAGTACTCCCTGAGGAACAGAAAAGGCAGTTTAGAGAAAGAAGGTTAAAAACAAACACGTGTATGCAATATTTACACTCTGCCTTATTTGTGCTTTATAGAGGGACACACAACACAAAGTGAGAACGCACGAATCCATATATGTGTTACTTGATGCTATCGTGTGCAGCATGCGTGTCTTAGAGCTTAAATTCCACTATGCTAAGAAGGCTGTCAATCAAAACAACATGTTGATTGGACTGCAGAGCAGAGCACAGGCGTCACAATGAAAGAGTGATTTTATCAGTGTGTTTCAGAATTCAGGCTGCAGCTGGAGGACATGAGGGGTTGATAACAAAACATCACATGCAAAGAGGATATCAGTCATTTTTTCATATAAACTGTTGCTTTTTATTCTAGTTGGACCTTTTGTTGTCCAGTATGCATTTTACTCTTAACATTACATTGTACAACCAAACCAATAACCCCTAAATGTATTGGTGTAATACAAACATGCAGCACCACAGTAGCAGCATGCAAAGGAGATTAAATGTGGCTTCAAGACTTTATTGTAATGATGGTAAATGCAAAAAAATAAATAAATCCATTTTAGACATATAAGGTTATGATGAATTTCATATTTTCCTCGAATTTTAAATGATATGTAAACACACCACTCAAAATGAAAAACGAATGAATGAAACCAACCATTTCCACACAGTGCAACTCAACATCACAAAAGACATCATTCAAGAAAGCAGATGACAGATAAAAACAACAAAATGAGTATATAGTGCATCGAAAGACGTGAAGACAAGACCAAAAACTGATGACCATCAACAACAGCAGCAAGCGTTCACACACACAGGGCTACCTGGGAGCAATGAATACATGTCCTTCAGACTCAAAACTGTTTGGCAGCAGTGATTCAAAATCTGCAACAGAAAGGGGAAGATTATCCGGGAAGAGCGGTGGGCAGAGCAGTGGGGAGTTGTGGATAAACAGCAGCTGTTCTTCAGAGGTGTAGGGACGCAGGAGGGAGTTTACCATAGCAACACTGAGGTATCATGGGAACACTAGCGTTAGCCAATATGGTGCCTAAAATAGGACCTGACTCTCAATGGACGACTCACAAGCACTCACACCTTTTTTTTCTTTTTTTGTTCATAACTTTGTCAACAAACGTTTTCAGATTCATTTGGTTCCAATCTAACATATTTTGGATGTCTGAGAACTGACTTGCAAGACGTGATGTGTCAGGAAGCAAGTTCTCAGACAGATGAAACACAATGAGTGCTTTCAGATCAGGCAGGCATCAACATGGCCAACTATTGCGGGGGAAGGTGGGTGAAGGTCCTGATGGAAGTGGTCACCCCTCAGACTGGCAGGGGAGAGGGCTCAGAGAGACACATAATCAGAGGAAATGCATTGCATTGTGAAGGGCACGTCAAAAGGGCAACTTCATTTCATCTATCACAGACAGAACAACACAAAATATCCACCATCATTAAAGCCGGTAAAACAGGTCAGTCTGCGATGAATCCAACGTGTTATTTTCTCATTATCTCATGACCTGTAACTGTGTACAGCAGGAATGAAATGTTTTAATTTTACAGCTAAAATAGAGTGCCCAGGTAGTTTTCCGCCCACAATGCCGTGCACATCCGGGGTCAGGTTTACTGAGGAAGTGTTGGGCCGTGCCCCTGGCAGACTGAGGGGTGAGGGGTGAGGGAGACAAGCTGATGGAGACAGGGAGTACAGAGGGACGACACAGGAGTCAGGCGGCACCCTGACACCTGACAACATGGGAGGACCTGGATGGGCAGGACACAGCTCAGCCCTGAAGGGTCAGTCTGCAGGCTGCAATGTCTCCAGTATAGTATACTACCGCTAACAAATGTTAAATAAGTGTTTTTATTTAAATGTGGTAATCAATAAAATATGGCTATGTTACAATATTATGACCACAAGCGATGCCTATTTACTCTTTCATAATTAAATAGCAGTACTTACATGATATGTATGTGTTGATACATTATTATAGCTAAGGTGTAGCACTACAAAATGAATATTTCAAATTAGTGTGTTTACCTTCCTACATTATGAAAATGTTACAGCAAACAATGTGGAGCTCATTATGCTCTAAATTGATCTAGCTATTGCACTGAACAGAGGGAGTTTTTAAAAATCTAATTAAAGGTCTGTCAATACCTGGCCCCTAGTGTGAGAATTAGTTAGGACATTTATCAACTAATGACACTGTAAGAAAAAGACAGACAGAAAGAGAGAGAGCCAAGAGGGTGAAAAAGAAAAAGAAAAAGGAATGAAGAAGGAAGATGAGGAAAAGAAAGATATATGGTCAAAGAAAATGAGAAGAAAGTGAAAGAAAGAGACAAAGAGAGAAAGAGAAAGGAGGCAGACACAACCCATTTGGAGCTATCCACAGAAGGAAAAGGATTAGGAGGAGGGGGGACAAAAGACAAGTTTTAACAGAGAACATGAATATCTGTCTTCCGTGGGTGCAGTAGGTGTTTTTTTTTTTTTTTGCTTCTGGAGCAGCGGATACGTGGGGAGGAGGGTGAGGTTGGGGACCGGAGGAGCCATCGTGAGAGATGTGGGATCTGAGCTGCAGCAAGAGGGTGAAGAGGAGAAGGAGGGATAAAAAGGAGGAAGAGGAGGAGGAAAAAGAAGAAAAAGGAAAAGGGAGGAAGGAAGTCCTGAAGGCAAGACGGGCAGGAACAGAGGCAAGCAGGCTGGGACAGGTGAGGGTAGGAGGGGGGTCAGCAGGAAGAGGTTCAGGACGAGAGGTGTGGGAAGGAGGCAGCGGTAGGGAGTAGGAAGTAAAGGTAGGGAACGTGGACCAATATGGAGTATACTTGCCCTTGGTGTATGGCACTGTGTGGATCCATCAGAGAAGGAGTGAGCAAGAAAAGAAACAGGGGTGGGAAGGGGGGATCACAGACAATATTTTATTCAATTACTGTTTGAATAAAATATTGTTTTCTTGAAAGAAAGAAACCAATTTAAGTCAAACAAGACAAGAGAGAAAAAGAAATGAAGAGCAAACTTCTTATTTGCAAGAGCAAACGAGGGAACAGAAAACCAATGGAAGAAAGGAAATAAAAACTGGGAAATCCAGGAAAGGAAAACAGTAAAGACAAAACCAGTAATTGTGAGAGATAACAAAAAGAAATCAAATGAAACAGGAAAAGAGGGGAGTAACAGGGTCTGGACAAAAAAAGAATGAGAGAGACAACATGTGTCCCCATTCAGACCCACAAAAACTCAAACTCCCACATTTGACAAGCCCTTATCCTGGGCCGTGTGGGAGTTTATATACTGAATGATTCCAAAGCTGAGAAACATCTCACACAATCTAAAAAATTAAAACAAAACATAAAAACTAAATCACACACATAACAGAAGGAAAAACTCCCAAAATCATAAAACTCATCATAAGGAGTGAAAAGCATGCATGTTTTCACAGTTTTTCAGAACATCAAATACTTTGAACACAGATGCTTCAGAATCATTACTTGGTGGAGAAGAGGCGAGAGCATTTGGCAAAAAAAATAATAGCACAAAGGTCACCATTATTTTCACCTGAGTAACACAGTAAAACCACAGCTTTCACCTTTCTGTCAGTTCAGTTATTTTTTTCTTCAGCCAGTGTGAAGAAAAAACATCACCATTGTACAGCACAGCATGAAGACAGGAGGGAACAGGGGGCAGTAGAGGAGTCGGGGGACTCAGGTAAGATCCTGCCTATCGGAGAGCGTAGAGAGGGGGGAGAAGGGGGGAGAAGGGGGCGGGGCAGGCGACTCCGCTTGGACACTCCCTATGATGATGTTGGAGACCCAGGACGAAGGACTGAATAAGAGCATAAGGTCATATTTGGGAGAGAGAGAGAGAGCGAGAGAGAGAGTGGAAAGAAAGAGAAGGAGAGAGACAGAGAGTGAAGGATGCTGGGTATTCCCAGGTACTTACACTGCACCTGAAGGATCTGGTCACTCAGGTTGGCCTTGATGTGGTTCTCACTATATGTGGGCAGTACCAACCCTAGACTGAGGTAACGAGGCAGACGCAGAAAATCAGGACACACATTATGAATGCACATCTAAACTCTCCGACAAACAAACTCACATACAGACACTACTTGTTTAAAGAGAAAATGATATTATTACTTCTTTAATGTGATGTCTTTCCTTTTGACACCACATCAGACGGTGAGGGATCAATCTTAAAGGTACCCTGTGGAATTTCTGACCACTAGTATCCTGCCAACGGTTTCATACTCCTCCACTGATTGTCAGGTGGCGGTAATGTGCTGAGAAATGCAGAATTCACGTCTGGCAGGTCCTCGACGCTGCCCTGCTGTGAGAAGGTCAGTGCCCGACTGTTCCCAAGCAAAGCAACTGCGTTTGGAGCGAGTGCCCTCCGTAGTATATCAAACATGCTTGATATTTGCGACACATCACTGTGTCACTGTTGGCAGTCAAATTACAGCAGTGTAGCACATTAAACATGAGTGAAAGAAGGGCCAAGTAACGTTAAACTGGCATTAACAGACTTTTTAGCCACTCTGGGGAAGCACAACAAGCTTTAAAACGAGCTTCACTTGACATATTATCAGTCATTAACTGTGGCCTATTTACACATCCAGCAGACACCAGGGTTCGTACAGTTTTTTACTAGTAAAATTCAAGCACCTTTCAAGCACTTTCAAGGTACCTAAACCAAAACTTTCCAGACTCTCGAAGCCTTATCATCACACCTAAATTGTTACTATAAATGCCAGGAGACAACAAACAAATATGAAGACGGGATCATTTCATTTCAAATATGAAAATATTTTTGGTTTACGTGTGTGATTGTGTAGATGAAACACCACCAGATAATGTTGGAAATCAAGTATATTCGAATTCAAACATACTCCTTGAAAACATAACAGCATTTTCCAAACGTACAAACCCTGAGACACAGATGCTCACCAGCTAGTCGCTAACTTTGCCATTTGGTGCTGGGCGGGTAGCGCACAGTGGGTTTATCAGACTTTTTTCTGAAAACAGCTGCCGGCGTCTAGAAACAACGCTGATGAGAGCAGTGAGAGTGAACTAAAACTGTAAATTTGAGGGTGGAAAACCGAAACAATGAGCTAAAAGATGATATAAAGGAACTGCAGAGAAGGGTAAGTTTGTCATTACAAGGGTCTCTTTTATATTACATGTAGTCTTTTGATAAATTGTTCATATAAAAATATTGATCTGAGCAGCTTTAAGTTTTAGTTTCTGTTCTGTCAAGTGGAACTATGAAAGGTTGCAAACAAATGTTCCAAATAAAAGTGAAATACCAGTTTTACTTTGTTAAATATATGTTATATGTCATCACTATGGCATCGGAGTTTGATCTACACATACTTTGTTACTAAATATTTACTCTTCTACCAAGGCCAGAAAAAGAGAGAAAAAATAGAAATGTCCCATCTCTTAATCTGCGGAGCCATACAAAGCTAAAATATAACTCAGTAAGAGGATTAATTGGAACAGATAGAAAATCAGGCTGTGACAGTATCAGGTTCAGACTGAGCCACACAGCTACAGTCAACATAACGCAAATTTAGATTTAAAGAAACATCCAGTTTTATGAGCAAAGAAAGTCCCATGTACTGCCTTAAACTCTAAAGTGTAGGATGCATGACAGAGTAGAGCTTTGAATGTCTGGTTAGAGTTAGATTTGACTGTTACAGGCCACAACAGTAACACATGAGGATTGTTAAATACACTGGAATTTCCCTTTGAGTTGAATATTAATAAAATTGTGCAGAGAAAGCCTCATATGGACTCAGCCGGGACCAGGCATGCTGCCAGCAGATGTAATAAAAAAAACACACATCAGGCATTTGTAGGACGACTGAATATCATAAACTGTAATTTGCAAAGTGTTGCCTGGAGGAAATGTCATTATGATGCAACCTCAAATGTTCAACCAAGTTTTGAGATGAATAAACGGTTCTTTAATTTGGGTGATTCAGATGAATTGTGTAATGCAAATACAGAAGGCAAATGAGCAAGTGGCCTTTATTCAGCGATAGGTTTAGTCTGTTGCAAATGCGTGACAGTGGCAGCTACAGTTAACAAACACTGCTGGTTGATCGAAAATATCAAAGTTGGACTTCACTCACAGGTTCAAGTTGTGCAATCTTTTGGTCTGGGGCCAGGTGATGCATGTTTGACTTCAAACCTACCTGTAATCTGTACCCTCCACAGGCGTCCATGTGTACGTCCGCATGGCCTCGTCGATGTACCTCTGTTGACGACCACAAAGAGACTCTGATAAGTAACAACGTCACATCCTCAGCACATGTCTCTTCCCCGTAATTGGAGGGAAACAACAGATCCTAAACATACTGAGTGATTCAGATTCATTACAACACCATTTAGGAAGGTGCTACTTTGGCTCATGATTGAGTCTCATATACTGATGACTTGCCTCATCAACTGACTTAATGAGCGTCTTGATTTTCCTTTGCCCTGATTTGCCATCAATCATCTGTCGACGGATCTGAAACGCGAGAGAGAGAGAGAGAGAGAGAGATGCTGCAGCGCGAGGAGGCATATGGATACATAGAAAGGGAACAATAATAAATAATCTTTATAATAATAAACAATACAATAAATAAAATGATTAAATGAAACACATATTAAATACACAAGTTGATAGTAATGATGATATTTTTTTTAACCTCCTCCTTGTTGTTGTCTTCCAGCTCTGCATCCAGAAAGTCCAGAGTGACGGGCTCCCTGAAGTTAATGATCTGAACAGAGAGAGAAAGCAGGGGGAAGACGGAGGGGGAGGGTTAACGTCAGTCAGCAGGAATAACATCCAAATTTAGATTCAGAGTCAGAAGCACGTAAACTCATTAGACGCAGGACGGCGTTAACAGTTGGACCTACTTTGGGTCGCAGGTTGGGATGCAGCAGCACGTAGCCATTTGGGTCAATGGCAAAAGTGTAGCCATTGGCTCCAAGCTGTACAGAAAAAGAGTGAATGGAGATGTGATTCAAAACTCATCTATATGTAAGTGATATGAAATTGATATTGAGTGTACAACATGCTCACTCTGTATGTAGGTGTCTTCCTTTTGATTTCGTTGATTGCAATATCTACTCCCATGACTCCGAGGATGAGCTGGTTCTGTAGGAAGAACATATATGGTAATTATTAGCATTTCATCCACAAACGCACTGGCATCGGAGAATCACAGAGAGCTGGTAGCTGTGCCGTGGCATTACTAAGAACATCTCCATGCCACCTTTGACTTATAACTTTTTGTGCAATCTGATTAGTCCATATTTTTACAGTCTATCTTAAACTGAGTCGGTTTGCGGCAGCATCACTGCTTTAAGCCTGTGTGATAAGGTCAGAGTAAATACTTTGGTCATGGATACTGAAAGCTGGATGTATCTGTGTTCTCTGGATGATAACAGATACTACAGATGGGTGGTTGTGATGTCTGTTGCCACCTCAGGGGGGAGGTGTTGCAGCAGCAGCTGGGTGGACGCCATTATAAAATGACTGATGATGGTCAACAACAGCAGAGAGATCCTCCTGCTACTCAAGCTCCTGTCTCTGTTTGAATAACTATATACATGTGTAACCTTAACCCCATGAATGACAATGAAAACGTTGTTCTTACAAAATGATAAAGGTAAAGACTCCTTAATACAAAGGATGAGCTGGGGTAGGAGTCATACTGCATGCTGTGTAAATGAAAAAAGTCCAGCCATTTTTATCTCCATTTCTTGTATTTCAGTGTTGTTTTTACCTGAGAGCTCACAGTATCAACAGTGAGGTTGAAGACTGGCATCGTCCCAGTGATGACGAGGCCCAAACCCTGGTGAAACATATTAGAAATCCAATTAAAAATGTCTTGTTATGTTTTACATATTGCAGAATTAAAAATCCAAACAAATAAACACAAGAAGCTGCAAATAAATGAACTTTATTTAAATTTAAACTTAGTATAAAAGACTTCAATGATACAAAGTGAAATTGTAGAGTTTAAAAGGTTATAACAGCAAAACTACCTGTAGGATTTTGTCTTTAGGAATAATAAGCTGTGATAACACAATTTTATACTATCCTTAAAAAACAGTGTAACAGAAACTGTTGGACAAATTTAAGGGGTCATGACATGAATTTGTGTAAATATCTTTAGCAATCGCTAATGATTTACACATCAAAAGAAGCAGATGAAGTAAATAATTAAACATGGAATTAGAAAGTTGCGGTAGTCTGCATAAGAAATATTTGGAAAATCCTACAACAGTTGCTTTAAGGGTTAATGAAATAAAATGTCTTTTTAAGTTTTCTCTCACCAGAGCATCCTGGTAGACGTTTGTCCACTGCACCTGCTTGGCTCTAGGCCCAGCCAGCGCCATGGGGCGACCCAGGACATCCAGGTACTCCTGCAACAGCAAAAACACACATTCTAGTATGACCACACACAATAAACACACATAATAAAACAGACATTCATAGTGCTTGTCATGTACAGGCGTTAAAAGCAGAGAGCTAGAAGAGCCACCGTTCATCTGTCATAAAACTATAAGACCCTGACCGGCCTCCTCTATGTCACCACATAAACCAGTGGGCCACCAGCAGCAGCATCCCTGTCCTGCCGAGCCATAAAGCCTCCAGTCCTGAGACACTCACGGCCGTTTTTCATCATTATGAAGGAGCTATTAAAAACACATTAAGGGTGTCAATGGCACGACATGCAAACAGGCCATACTCCCACAGGCTCTACTGTCATCGCCAGCACTGTGAGAACGTCCCACAGCGATGGTGAATAGAGGTGAGGGGTTAAATCTACTAGTAATACATCATATTCACTATATTCTTTTATTTTCACACAACAGCTGAGATGTCTTTTTTTTGTAAACAACCTATTGATCCCTGTCATTTTGGAGATGGTGTGTAATTGGTAAAATTATTGAGTGAGTGACCTCGTGACATATGAAGCAACCGCACAGTTTGGAGGGGAAAAAAAGCCTGCCGGGGACGGGCCAATCGCACTGTGAGCCTTCAGTGTTATTAAAAAGACCAGAGATAGCAAAATTATTCTCTAATTAAACCGACTGTGTATAATTCTGCCAACATTTACAAAAGCTCAGAATTCCTCCTCCGTATCCTATTCAGCAGTCGGTGAGCTGTAATGCCAAATGTCTATCTTTATGTACTAGCACAATATATTCAATATGTAAAAACAGGATCAGTGGAAATGCAGCAGCTCTCTCTGATGCAGCAGCTCTCTCTGGGTCAAATGTTAATTTTTAAAACATTAGCTGTTTCCACATGATGACAAATTTCTATCTGTTTTGCAGCGAAAAAGGGAAACATTATCGCAGGGTTCTGACCCTTGTATCCATCCTCGATACACAAAAGAGGGGCACACAGCACACAGCTATTTCAGTATTATGCTTCTGACCGTTTGTTTTTCCATTGTCTGAACAGTGAGGTGCTGACAGGCGTAACCTATTCTATTATTAGCTCAATAAAAGTCCGGTTAAACGCGCCACAGGGAGATATTCCATCAGGACAATGACAGCCAGACCTTTTCACGGGATATAGGGGGAAATTTTCCGCCTGGCTAGAACAATCTAGGAAACATAAAAAGTCAGCAACTGGAGATATGTGGTCCAAAGGAGTCGGAGTCATATAGCATCCAGCAGCATCCCTGCACATTGATGCTATTGTCTCCCTGGGTACCGTAACAACCATGATCGCAGAGAGTAAACTCATCAGTACATTCTCTCTAAAGACAAACATCCTAACTAAAGCCTTGGCCTGTCATCGTTGCTCCACTGAGATCCTATACAAAGAAGCCAGAACAGATGAAATAAGTCACCACCATGCCATAACACAAAATACAGTGCCATTTATTTTCAAAACTATTCCACTTTTCCTACATAATAACATGACTCAGGATGGTATGAATAAAATACTTTGGCTATCTGTGGTCCATCTGTTATTTGAATGTTGCCATCTTAAGTCAAGTGAGACTATGTGATGAGTGTGTGATGTTGAAGGGCAGAGTACGATTAAATAATGTGTCTTCTGGGCCTATACAAAGAGCTGAAGTCACCCACCTTCAGAAAACCTATTATAGTAAGTGGCAGTTCTTAGAATATAAATATGCCAGAGTTAATGGAACAGCTGACAGTATATTCTGGGGCCTGATCGCTCACCGGGGCTGAGGGGGGTGGGGGGTGGTTGGAGAAGATGGGAGGGGTGTGCAGTAGCTCCCCCGCCTCCCAGCAACCAAGTCAATTTCTACAGCTGGAATGAGGTTATCCCAAGGGCCTCTAGAAGCTCATAGTGCCTCAAGCAAGTGTGGGGGGTGGCAGGGCCCTGGATGTGTGAGGAACCCGAGGTGTGTGTGTGTGTGTGTGTGTGTGTGAAAGAAAGAGCAAAAGAAAGGGATAGAAAGAGAGAAAGAGATCTGAAAGTCCACAAACATTATCATAGAAAGACTACAACCCTCTGTCACTTCCTTTCTGTAGTCATCCAGCTGTGTTGTCTTCTGTCCCTTTGTTAGGGAATACTTAATAATCATATCTACAATCTGTATAATTATCGTCAAAGTAGCCATGAAGGAAGAATGGACTAGTTTCTTCGTTAAAATTGCTGTTTTTTGTGGATTCACATACGTGTATTCAGTAGCTTGTGCGAACTCCATATACCTTACCTGGGTGTTGATTCTGATGGCTCCAATCGATGGAATTTCAAAGTAGTAACCTGAAGATTAAGATGAGATAATCAATACACTATTCCAACAGAAGGCTGCTGTATCCAGCCTGCTTCATGGTGACTGCCTACTGTGTGTCATATTTGGTCTACATTTTCAAGAGTTAAACAGTCACAGTGTGTACAAAAGCGAACCATGTTATTAAGTACATAGTAATGCCATCATCTTTAGCTGATGATGTTGGGCCAAGCAGGCATGATAGAGCTTGTGGCCATTGACCTCTCTACACTCGTGGTTGTGCTGCAGGATGTAAATGTGGAGGCTCATTGGGAATGCTGAGCCCCAGGCACTGCTGCTGCTGATTAGGAATGGAGGAGAGTGACCGACTGGGTCAATAACCACGCCGCTCCCCAAGTTATTAAAGCCATGAGTGTTTATACAAAGAGCCGCGAAATGGAGACAGCATCCCCAGAATGTTAAAAGGCAGAGATGACTCTCATTATTTTGATACATTATGCACTTTGCCACAGTGGTTTGTGTTGAGATTTGCCTTCTCTGTCTCCTTCATTTGCACACACGAGCGTACAGACATTGTGCACTTCCGTGCACATACATACACATCTCTGCACACACAATCCATAGCTCACGTGCACACACACACATGCAGGGTACAGCTATTTGTTATAGTTTTGTTCAGAGTAGTTTGTCACAGTGCTTTTGGCAGGACGGAGAGGTGGCATCTGTGGGTGTAGGGCAAAGCTCGTTGAGAGGTGAAGAGAGGAAAATATAGGCGGTAACTATAAAGTAAGACTGTAATGTAGATCTCCACTGTGCTGTGCACACCAGAGGTCTGCTGTGTGAAGGGCAATTATGAATTTAATCAATAACTTATTTTCTTTGTGAAACTCATTGACATAATGCCTCTGTACTAAGTTTTCCTCAAAGATCAGATTTATGAAGTCATTCAGGTCTGTTTTGAGACAAATACAAAAGAGTTGGCTTTGCCTTTTTTGACTAAATGGTGTTTTAGTGCTTTCTACATAGAGTCATTGTTATGTAGGTTAGGTATAATGTAGATAAAATGTATGCTGTGTTAAGTATGAGTATGCATTTTCCTCCTACGTAGACCAGCATGCACTTTCTATTCACATTCAGTTTTCTCATCAACGTTTATTTTTCTTCCATTATGGATGACCATCATGAATTTATGGGATATTTCATTCCTAGTTTTGGATTATAAACAGCATTTTTAACAGATTTTGTGGAAGTATTAGGATCACCAATGCAGTATGTCATATGCTGTTTTTATCCTCCATTTCATTTCAATTTTATTTTTTTTTTTAAAGATAACTCTCCTTTCTGTCTTGGATTTTGTTACACTGTGTGAGAGCATGGAGAAGTGGTTTCATTGTCCTCAGAATCACAGAGAGGTTACTTTCCTTCTTAAAATGGGATTGAAGCTAGCATCTCCAAGTGGCCTAGTTGTGAGTGTTTGTGCTTGTGTGTGTGTGTGTGTGTGTGTGTGTTAGTGCTGTTTGTCAAATGCTTGCATGTCACGGGTGAAGGGTTAGGGCCTGTGGAAGTGTCAGGGAGCTGGCTCTGTTGGAGTGAGATACCAAAGAGTAATACGTACTGAAGATATGAGAGGACAGCTCCACTGAGGCTGGTGTGTCAACTATTGTCTTATGTTGGCATGGACTTTAGTACCATGGTAATCACTACAGTCGTGAACAGCAAAGAGCATGTTGGCCCAGAGGCGTAATCCTGGACTTTCCCCAGCCTGACAGGGAGATGGCACGGTAATCATCCTGCTACCAGACTCCTCCTGCTAATTAATAACAACTTCTGGGGAGATACTTCTGAAGCACTTGGCTCCACTGGCAAAGCTAATCAGCAGCAGCAGTTAGCTGAGGCTAAGGCCTCATAAAGGAGCGGCTTCAGATAGACTGCAACACTGAGAAACAATATTAAATCAAGCCACAAAAGAGGGGAAGAGAAGTGGGTTATTGATTAAAAAATAACAATGTTCAAAACTGAACACAGAAACAACAGTCTGAGTTAGGTCGGGATTAAATGAGCTGAGTCAAGATCAGATTCATGCAGACAAAGTAGCCGACAGGAAGAGCAGCTGAATCATATGGATTGTCAGCCTGTCTGTAAGAGGCAGGGCTGCCTGTCTGCCGGGTTATTTCGGGACTGCGGCTGCTTTAGATTAATAAAATATTGATTTGAACATCACATGCATTTAAGACAGACACCTGGATAAATCTTAGAGATGATGGGTTTTTTTAATGGTGCAGGCAGGTTTTAATATTTTATTTTAGTCTACTGTATTTTTTTTTAACGTAAAAATAGTTGAAGAGTAACCTAAGATGAAAAGCAGTGTTTGCTGCCCTTTTCTGGTTGAAAGTTTCAAGTGTGTTTCACCTCTGACCACAGCCAGCATCAGAAGTGTGTGGTCAGAGGTGAGCTTTGTTGCACCTGTAACCACACCCAACAGTGATGTCACAGGGTCCTGGAGTACACCTGTACATCACTGTAGCAAGGTGAGAGGTTAAACTACTGGAGATCAGCAAAAACAAGATTTCTAGGGGGTGTTCTGTCACTCTTTAAGTTAACAGGATAAGGGAGTACAGAAAATTGATGGATTTAATAATTTATTTGTATCAGTATCTAAACAGTTGTAACTTTGTGATGACACAAGATCTGAGACATTCTTTTTAATCTCCAGTCTTTGCTCAGTGTATATCCAGTTATGGAAAGGGGCCTAAATGGTCAACATTATGCTCTTCAAACCAATGAGCAGACCACACCTCTGTTACTGTGAACAGCTTGGGTGTTCTCAAGAACAAATACAACACATCAACGTATAGTTGTTTTGTTAAGACTGACGAGGCTATACATCTCCCTCTTGAGAATGACTTGAGATGATGATGTGCAGGTTTTAACAGGGGTATCTAATGGATGTTAAGTATGATGGGAAAATGTGTCCATCTATAAAATCAATATTGAGAGCAATGTGGACACGAGGAGCCAGGGATCAAACCACCAACCCTGCAATTAATGGACAGCCCACTCCACCTCCTGAGGCACAGCCAGAACCCTTATTTCTCTTTTCTATTTTACAAAAAAAAAACCATATGCTTCAATAGAAACTTATCCACTTACCCTTATTGGCACAAGCTATCCACTGCAAAGGGGTGACATCATAATTATGCTGGCCAACAGAGAAGGTGAACACACGAACCTGGATGGAGAAAATGACAAATGGAGAGAGATGGCGAGGACAAAAAGAACGAATCATATGAAGGCAATGCCAGAATAAAAACAGCCAAAAACCAAACTTCCTGTAAAGACAGCTAATAAAGCAAAACAGTATCACGCAAACCTCCTTCTGGATGGCAATAAGGTTACTGTCAAGTGACAACTACAAAGCACGAATCTTGAATATGATTAGATTAGCCTCCCAGTCAGCTCACACATCTGTCTCCAACACAAGACTGCAGTGAGAGAGTTGTCAACTGCAGATTATTCCTATATGACAGCAGCCGTCATGAGGGAACTGGATAGTAATAGATATCAGAATAAATATTGGTGGGAATGTCAAATGGGCAAAGGAGGGGTGGGAGAGACAGCAAAAGACCGGAACAGAGACACAAATTGCATATCTATTGGCTGTAATTTTATAGGCTCTGATGATAAAGTGGCTAATTAGTCAGCAGGTCAGAACTGTTAACACCAACAGCAAAACAACAAAAGAGACAGACGAAGAGAGAAAGAAAGAGAAACAGACAGAGAGAGAGAGAGAGAGTTGAAGAAAGGCCAAAGAGATGAATCACAAGAGGAAAAATCCAGAATCAAAACAACCAAAAATGGAGGTGAAGAAAGCTTGGAGAGGACGTTATGTGCACAGACTGGAGTGCTTGGCATCTCTGACAGCCTTTCTAACACAACTGCCTCTGCACTAATGAGACAATGTCAGCAGAATACGGTGGGAGATGGGAAGGGAAAAAGGGCCTGCTATGACAGTTTCTGGACATACATGATCTCTTGGGCTGGCAGGGCGAGTAGATGAAAAGACAACAGCCTTATGGGAACAGACTCACCGTTTTGTTGGGCCAGTTGTACTTCTCAAAGATTTCCTGTGCACGATCCTCCCCGCCATCTGTAAACATCATTATCATCTTATTGCAGTTGGCCCTCGGGGCACTGCTCTCCTGTGGCACATGAAGAGAGAGGAGGGAGGAGAGAAGAGCAAAGAAAGAGCAGGAAAAAGGCAGGGAGACAGGTTAGGTAATATGCAAGAATAAAAGGGGATTACGATCAAGCTTTTTAAAACAGCATGGTGCTGTGGTAAATATGTCATCATTATATACAGATATTATGGTAACACTTAACTTCAACCCCCCGCTATTTAGCATTTATATGCAGTATATAAACATGTAATACAGTAAAGTGTCGCTGATATTTTGATACTCCGTCAAGATTTTGTAGGATAACACTGATAAAGGATCATTTATGCTCGAGGTGCAGGATGGAAGTATTTTATATGGAAATGTCCATTGATCAGCCCATTCTTGATCAATCAGAAATCTCTTTGACTCCTGCTCTAAACTTACTATGAGACAGATCTCAAATACCAAATAAATCTGTGTATTTTCACATTAGAGGCAGATATGATTATAGCTGAAAGCTCCTTTTTATTTTATTTCATTGTGGACTGGGTCTTCCACTTAGGTTTGTTCTTTTTATTTTCACTTTAATATTCTTTTTTTCTTTTGACACCATGTCTTTTGGTAATGTCTGCTCCTGATGATGCAAAGCTTTACTTCTTGCCATGGACCAAACCTTTACTTAACTGTTTAACTTAAATGCCAAATAAATGTACTGTCCCTTATGTTTATGTTATGTGTGGGTACATATATGGTTGTGTTTTCCTGGAAATCCTGGAAATGTTTGGCACTCCAACATTAATTAATATCTTTAGTGTTTAAGAGTAGTCTACTAATGCATCATATAATGAGCAGATAGAAGGCAGGGATTCATCCTAGACATGTGTATCCCTCCATACTGAGGTAAAAATATTATTCATTTTCACATATTATTGTTGTTGTCCTACATTTGGTTGCAATAAACCCATCTAAACATTTATTCTTAGCTTTTATCATACATTTACAAATGTCCTAGTTGGCATAGACTTTCTCATATCATCAGAATTTTAGGATTTCATTTGAAGTATACAAGATTACTAGACTTAAATTTGATTGTGTCAGAAGCACTTTCACCAGCATTTCAACACTACATGCTCATAGCCAGGCACCAGTTTTTAGCATTCAGCTTTGATACAAACCCCCCCGCCTATCTGCACGGCAGCTGCCATTGATATGCAGGCCAGCGGCATGTCAATCTGACAAGATTCTAATAAAGATAAATAATATTGCTACAATTACATATTTTTATTGTGCTTCTGCCACCAATCATGGGAGTGAGTCCGCCACAGACAGCGATTAAAGGGGCCTTTTTATTTCTCATTCTGCTGGCAAGGGAAGGAGGGGGGGGGCAGCTGGCACTTGGCTCTATGCCTCCAAGCCCACCAGAGGAATATAAAGTGTCTGGCTGATCTCCTCTGGGCTGCGCTCATCAATCATCCCATCAGAGCCCATTAGGGTGGCAGCCTCTTAAAATACACAGCAGCATACGGAGCTGAGGCAGCACCTGTGTTGAGAGCACGTGGATGCCTGCTCCTGACAGACGTCACCACTGTGCTGGCTGCTGCAAACGTTAGCGTGACTCCACCGCAACAGCAGTTATTATCGGACCTACCTTCAACAATGACAGAACTCTGGAAATGTCTTATGCAAACCTGGTCCCCTCACTGTCAGCACCATTTTATCACTGTTAATTCAGTTTTATTAATTGGATTGGACAGTAACCCTGACAGGATGTATAATAATGCTGGAGCCATAGTACACAGTTATAGCATGTTATTGAAGACAATCTGGAGGCACATAATTCCTCAGCCACAGACAAACATCCACCCTTGCTTTGCCCTTCCCTGAATGGCTTGTTGGCTCTTACATTGAGAAGCTGTTCAAAGGCAAATGTGAAGCCAGACTTGTAATCTGTGGTTCCTTTGGCTTGCATATGCATGACAGCCTCCTTGAAGATCTTCTTGTTACGGACATTGGCTTGGACCAAAGTCCTGAAGCAAGGAACAACAGCATCGGCCTTCTCATTGAACTAGAAGGGGAAATGCAAAGACACACGTGAGCATACTGTAAATGTATACTGGCTTTTCCCGACAAAAATACTGCTACAAATTAAAATTTGTGTCCAAGTGTTGTAAGACTGTGTATTTCTGTGTTTTGTCTATCATGTGTGCGCAGTTTGTGGCGGCAGGATGCAGACGTGGGTGCGTGCAGATGTAAGCTGCCCTGCTACTCTCTGGCTGGCAGTAAACACTGGTAATTACAACTTTCCACACAAAGAACAGGTGCACCTGAAACACCAATGCAAACCACTGAACCCAGCCAAGGTAATATCATCTGTCTCATCTCATCCACCAAATTAGCCTAAAACTGTGTATGTTTGTGTGCAGGCTTGTGTGTGGTGTATGGGTGTCTTTGCGTGATTACAATATTAGCAGCAATGTCTGTAATAGCAGGTTTCAAATGCTGTTTCTTCTTGAAGGTCAACGTCAAAATCTACTGACATTTTCAGGACAGACTGATGTAAAACATTATGTGCGAGAAAAGCTGACATTTCTCATGGGTTGGTGTTGTGATATATTTAAAGTGTCAAACAAAGAAATCAAACACACAAAAGTATTCAGAGCCACATATTCAATATTCATCACTGTGTCACTTATTATTGCATCTCTTGTGTCTTAGAATGTTAGGAAATACAGTAGCTGTGAAACAAGATTAAGAAAAAGGGAGCTGGGTTACATCTACTATCTATAATAAATAGAGTCTGCATTATTAAAACTAATTATATTGCCATTACAGAAGTGAGGCCACAGTTTGTCATAAAGAAGTGTGCTGCAGCATACAGACACCAGAGACGGTGTTTGATGATTATTTTCTGTTAATTTTTGGTTATTAATGTTTTTTGTGTTTGCAAATAATTCACAGCAAGCTTTTGTAAGCCCTCACTTTCTTTACAGGGGTGAAAATCAGATGCGTTCGCATCCAGATTACCACGCTCATTTCTTGCTCCTAGAGCTGGGATTTAGAGGCATACAGTGGCTAAGAGCAATGGATTATGAGGGATTACTGAAGGAAGTCTCCAAACAGAGCCACCACACCGAGCATGTGGACATGTTTGTGTGTGTGTGTGTTATCTGTCCTGCAATATAGGATAACGTTAATATTTCCCTAAACATTAGTCCTAATGGAAACCTTGGTAATCAGCAGAGAGTGAAAGAGAAAGATGGGCACAATCTCACACGGACAACGGTGGTGCAGGAACAGCAAATACACTGCAATGAGGGAAGTGCGGTGTTTCCACTGCAAGCAAACTGGGAGCAGTATGAGCACACTGTGCCGTTTACTGACACCCTGCTTGATTAGCACCTGCTTAATGAATACAACAAATATTTGTGTCATTGTTGCTTTCAGGAGTGATTTGTACCATTAATGGAAAATCATGATCTGCAAGCTTCTACTTACCCTAGCCACATTCACATAGTCATCATCTGATAGAGTGTCCAGCATCTCCACTACGGAGGTTTTCATCAGCTTCAGAGTGAGTCCGCTGACACTTCCACTCCTGCAGAAAAGACACAATGAGAAGACACATACTAGTCCTGCTCATGTCCATTGTCCTAACTTGTGAAGGACATGTTTTAGATGGTGATACAATGGTAAGTGGACTTTAGTTAAGGTGAGAAAATGAGCAGTGATCGCCTTCCTCTAACTTTAGGCTTTCCTCAGACCAACAGGTGGCACTAGCGCCCTTTGACGGAGACATCTGCTCTAGCCAGGAGGGAAGTGTTGAAAGAGGAGGCAGTGAGAGAGACTAAAAGAGTAAAATACTCACACATCCACAATGATGACCATGTCCTTTGGGGACGATGCACCTTGGATATACCTGTACAAAAGACACAAAGAATGGGCTTTAGTTTGTTCCCATAATCTTTGAGAATTGCACTAAAGAAAGAAGCCAAAGTCACAATGAGCTCAGCCATGATAATATGGAGCAACCATGGCTGAGCCCACTTAAGCTACAGAATACTGAACAGGCTTATGTGCTTAGAAGAGTTAATAAGTTGTGTTATATACTTCAGTGTTGGCTACAGCTACTGTCGAATGACTTCAACAGATACTCCTCTTTACTAAATAACAATGCCTACTCTAAATAATTACTGCATAAGCCAAAGTAATTGCTAGTTTATGGTCTAAGTAGCGTGTATAATAACATATTTACTACAATGGCCTGCACTGAGCTGTACACCCTCCTTAGCACACATGCTATCACTGGAAAGACAGTCCTTTCACAAAATTAGTACTGAGTCTAAAATGTGCAAAAAATAACATCTTGTGTATCAACAGAAGATTGTTAATCAGTACCAGTCAGTACAAATAACCCAATTTCTATTTTTATAAGGGCTGAGATTTTTGTGTTATGTGTTCAAACAGGCTTTTTTTATTTTGCTAAATATTTATCTTAGATCCTGCTTAAATGAGCTATTTTCTTCTTTCTTTTAAAAAAAATGTGACATTACAGTTTTTATATCACTTACAGGCCACCGTGAGCTATGCTGGAGACCTGTTGATGTTGTTTATTTCTCCATTTCAGGTGACATTTAATCAAATTCACAAATCACTTAATGTTGCTTAAACCTTTAAAAGTGTTTTTTTTTTTTTTTAAATCTGCCAATAGGGTTGATACATTCTACTTTCAGTACCAACCAACATGATCAAATAGGCCTTCCCAAATCAAATGTGGCTTTGTTGTAGTGAAGTACTTTACCTTACGCTGCCTTACTTGATTGTTTAAGATATTGATGACACTCACACAAGACAAAAAAAAACAACTAAAGATTTTAGGACCTAAAATGAACATAAGTGGAATTTTCTGCAGTCACGCTGTGGTGACTCATACAGTCTAATATGATTTATATTTAGTCACTTGAAATTTATATAAACTTGTCAAGGAGCAGCCTGAGTGGTGTTGACCTGTGCTGTGGAGAGCCTGTGCTGAGCTAAGTGCTGTCAGTAAAATAAGATAGCTGATGTTCTGTTCCTTTGATGACTCATCAGTTGGGCGTCAAACGCATTATTTACTCTAGCAGTCTCTTTGTTGGGAGGAGGCACAGGCTGCTTAAGACCATTATGCTTCTGCTGCAAAGCAACTGCTAAAATAAGGCTGTTCTGGGTGTGTGTCAGCCACGGTACAGCGTAGGCCCACAAGGCAGAGACTGAACACTGAACTAGCAAGGCCAGACAACTTGTGTCCTGGAAGAGGCGCACACGTAACATCTGTCCACGGTTGATAGAGGATGACATACAGAGGGAAATCAAAAATTCTCTCATTCTGTTCCAGTGGCAATTAAATTCACATTTACCCCTGATACAAAGAGAGCTGAGATTGATGGACATTATAGGCTTTTCTGGGAAAGGGTGGCGGGTGGTGTGGGGTGGGGGTTTCAAATGTGGGTATTAGTTTGACATTCTGAGGCGTGAGCAGGCAAGCAGTTAGCAAGCCGTCTTAGGCAGAGGCAGAGTAATCATCAGGGGTCTCTTTCTGCTGATTATCATCCGTTCCGCTGAGTGTGGAGAGAAGCCAGCTGCCTGTGGGCCAGAGTGGCTCTTTTCTTATGCTCGGCCAAGCTGATATGGAGGTAGAGCAACAGAGCCCCGGTAGGCTTCGCCACCGCTCCCACAAGTCTCACCGCTCCCACTCACTGGCAGGCGCCACTCCAACCTGCAGAATGACCCCTGACGTCCCTCAGCACACTGCCTGGGCTGCTCAAATCCGTTGTTCAGACACAACCTGGGCCCCACTCTGCTGCTGAAAAGCTGCCTGAAACCCCCAGATGGAACAGAGACTCGGCACCAGCACTGCCTCGCAAGAGGTCGATTAATTGAGCGTGCCCATCAGAGTGAACATGGGCAAAATGTATGTGTGTGAGAGAGAGAGAAAGAGAGAGAGAGCGAGCGGGGAGGGAGAATCCAATTATTTTCAATAATAAAGAATGCCACATCAAAGGTAGAACTTCCGCAGCTCTCCACAACTGTGTGGCGTATGAAATCAGGTCTGGAACCATGAGGCATATTGGCATGCATGACTTTTATCAATTTAATTACTGAAATCTTAATTTGAGAGAGTGAGAAGGAGAGGAAGAGAGCTGAGACTCCACACAGTGGCGGCTTCTTTCTTTCGAACGGATGGGGTTTGTGAAAGCGTTCATCGATGCATAACGGAAACTCGGTCAGAATGTGGCCCACGTCTCCAGTCCCTCAGGCTCATGGACGGAGACACCCCGTCTGGAGATTGAAGGAGGGTCATTTGGTGACGGCTGATGCCTGCAGACCAACTGCAGATTTTCATTAACTTCTCTGGTCAGTCTATTTCTCATAAACGAGAATAGTCCTTTAATGGGACTTCAAATTATTTTGAAGTGGCTAAATGTTAATTATAACGCAAATGCAGACTTCTATTACTAGTAGTCAATACAGGTCATATTCCACATCCAATGTAAAATCTCACAAAGGAGAACTGTACTAGCTTTGGCCCTAAATTCTGCTGAGAAAATATCACTTTCAAGCAGATCATTTCTCTCTAACTGTGAAAGAGGCAGCATTGATCAGCAGTAATGGGGCTTAGGAGGAATGTGTGAGCAGTGATGGAGTAGAGAGGAGTAACACATGAGCCAGGATAGCGTCACTCAGCACTGAAGCTATAGTGCTGCCATGGCTGATTTTCCCTACAGATTGTCTTGGTGTATCAGCACCGCTCTCTTTCTCTCCCTTTCTACTGCCTAAAGTACAATTGAATTTTCTCTGTGCTTCTGAGCAGAGAACATCAGGATCAGAGAGAGCAGGATGGAGTCAAGGATTTTCAGTCTCCAGGCTGATATGCAGTTCTACGGTTCTGACAGATAAAAATCATGAATTGAGGCCGGTATCAGAGTATAATTTTCCACATTTTGACTCATGGATCCAGATGTGTTGTTTCTGCATGGATTCCAGTCAGTAATTACCTCTCAGCTTCTGCCCACTGATGCCATTCTTTCCCTGTCATTACCCAGTCTCCTGCGTGCCAAGGCCAGGTGACAAGCAGATGGGCATGGCTGCTGCTGAACTGAGCCCTGTCGGCCATTCTGTCCCATCGTGACACGACCATCAGCCGCCACACACAACATATCAGCCCTATGGCCTCCCTGTCCGCTCACTCAGAGTTATGGTTGGTATCCAACCACTGGTGCTGAATCATCATAACTAGTGAGATCACTTAATTTCAGACATCACTATTGTATTTACATATGAGAATGTGTCAGTTCTTTTTTACTCTGTGAGCAGCTCATTACAGAAGGTTAAACTAATGTGAAAGCGTCCAACTTGTACAACTGGCTGTGATTTAATTCAACCTGTTTATACCTGTCCATCATATACAGGTATTCAAGTGAAACCTCACATCTCATGACCTAGTATATATGAAATGCCAAACACGTAGGGGCTACTTTGTTAGCAATGCTAGTGCAACAGTCACACTGTGGTTAAGTAACCAGTTTTAGACAAACAGGTAGACCAGGTCCAGCGAAAGGCACAATAAAAATAAAACACATACGAGCAAAAAAGAAGAAACCAAAATTAGGTTACTTAGTCCTTATAAGTACATAAACCATAATACATACAGTAACACCTGAGAGCCTCTAAAACACAAAAAAGTTTCTTCTGTGACATGTTACAAAGTGGGAGAAACATAATTATTTTTATTTTTAACTGACACTGTACTGTTTGTTTTTTACATTTAAATGTACCATGCACAGAGTGAATTGTTGTTACATTCCTATAAAGCACTGTGGCATTAATTATTAAAGTCTCTTATCAAGCAACAAAATGGAAAACCTTTGCTGGTCCCAGCTTCTCGAATGTGAAGATTTACTGCTTTTTTCGGTTTCATGCTGTAAAATAATATTTTTTGGTTTTGAACTGTCAGTCGGATAAAACAATCAGTATGGAGTGTATAACCTTGATCTCTGAAAGCATTGAGAGCATGAGAATTTTTGAAAATGTTTTGATATCTTATAGACTAACTGATTAATCAAAAACAAAATTTACAGATTAAATGATAAGGGAATTAATCGAAGTATAGAAGTTTGCAAGATATCGCACACTTTCAGCTAATAGCCAATTGCAAATAACATGTAATTAGTTAGACGATTGGCCACTTAAAGGTTTAAGTGGCCAATCCTTTTTCATTTAATGATAAGTTATTAACTGAATATTTTGAAAAGCAAGTCTGGCCACAGCAGCATTAGTGACTTATATGGCCATAAAAAAAATATCAGTAAGCCATAACATAATGTACATCATGTATGTCATGATATAAACGTTGTCATACCGTCACAATATGTACAATCAAGATAAAGCCTGATTTGTGTGTGCAGTAGACATGTGCTCTTTACACTGAGGTGGAACGACATATCGCTCTAAATGAGAGGAGATTAAAGCAGCAACATGCACAGCCACCCCACCCTCACAACCCGCCACCCATAAATCTAAAAGAAATGCATAATACAAGCAATGAACACAATGACATGTTCTTTGTTGTGGTGATTGTATTTTGCTCCCTTTGCAGCAGTCTGGTAAAGGAGTCTCATTGGAATTCATGAAATAGTTTTATCATGGCGCAGCGCTGTAAAATCAATACATTAACTGTGCCGGGGGGCTAACTCTCTCAGGAGATTGTGTTTACGCACCCTGACCCATTCCACAAAGTGTTGTGCATTACATTTAAATTGGAGGAATTATCTACTACATACATTTCAGAAACATGCAATAGATTCATGTAGCATGATACATGGAGTGGCTCGGGCTCATTTTATTGTGCTACGGTGAGTGTGCAGGAGCAGCAAGTGTGTTCATGTTTCACTATTTTTTTTTAAACCATGTTTATTGGCCGCATTGTACAGTGCATATATAAATATATATAATGAGTGGGATGTATATATAGTACCTACCTATAGTATCTGCATTGTGTGTGTGTGTTTGTCCACTGTAATGTGTGAACTTTCTTCACAGTGTGAGCTCTGATGTGCAAACATCATGTACAGTAGATATAAGCAGTAACTGCAGAAAAATGGGAGAACTGTTTCTAACACAGCAAGACTACTTGTGTGTGTGTGTGTGTATGTGTGTGTATGTGTGCGCGTGTAAGTGTGTTTGTGTGCATGCTCCCATGTGTGCGTGGATTTGTGTTGTGCTGATGGGCTTATTATTTTATGGACTGCTGCTCTCTTAGTGCTCCTGCGGATGTGGCAGGCGAATAAAGATTGAATTAAGATAAAAATATAGGAGGACGGCGCCCAGAGAGCCTGCAGGTGAAAGAGATGTTGTCTGCCGTTTATTTATTCCACTTTCTGTTGATTATTGGAAGTGTTGGTACTAAGATTCACATTTCCATATTTTCAGTTATAAGAACATACAACATTTTATGCTAAAATTTTCAGCCACTTTCCTTTCTGAAAAAATTACAGAATATTGAATTAATCATGCATATTGGAATACATCAGCATCAATTATTAGTAGACAAGTATTAGTCTGTTACTGTTGCTTTGTGAGATGGAATAAAACATCCCATGCTGTGTCTCTCACATGTTGGCTCAAACTGAAATGTCAAATATTTTATTGGGACTAAAGCTGCTAAAGCCTTGTGTCACCTTCAGTCTCGCCAATAACACACTGGTCTTTCTTTTGACTCTGCTTCTCCCTGAAGTGGGGTGAAGAAAATGAAAGGAGGAGGATGCAAAGCTCCAGATATTGGGAATGGTATTTTGGGGAGCCTGAGCTTCGAGGATTGACCAGCAGTCATAATATTTACAAAGAGGTTAGATTGACTTTTTGAAGAAATCAATATGTGATATAGACTACATGCTGTTGTGAGCCTGGGAGGTAATGGGATCTTTACAACGCTTGGCCAACAGGACTCCATGCCCGTCTCTGGTTATTTTTCTCTTCGCCCTTTCACTTTTCCCTCTCCCTCTGCCTCACTTCACCCTTTGCTTCGCTTCCCTTGATAACACGAACAGATATTATAATGGACAAATGTTAAAAATTAATGTAAGAGCAATTGGAGACAATTAAGTGTGTTGACTGGATCATTACTTCTCCTGGGGCTGCTCCGATCTTTATCCTCAGAGAGGCACCTGGTCAGCCACGCCACCATCCATCCATCCCAGGAAAAGCTACAAGTCTGTTACGCTACAAAGTGGCCATGAATCCTGGCCGCTACTTTCACTCTCTCCATAGTAAATCACATATTTGACTGGGGGACTTTTCCAAGAGAGAGTGTCAGTGCAAATGTTACAGAAGCATGTTCCTGCGATTGCATCTCTGTATTCCACTTGCTATAATGGTATTTGTGAAGCTGCAGTATCTATCTGGCATATCAGCCCATGTGATCTGATGTATCTGAGTTTGTGAGGGGAGGAGTGCTGATAGGTGTGTGGGAGGATGTGTGAGACAGTGTGTGTTTGTCTGTGCTTATATATTATTTCCTGTACATGCATATAGATATGTAATGTATAAATTACCCCAAAAGTGACATTCATATTTTACTTATTTTTCTGCAGTGACATGTAGCACTCCCTACATCAGTGTTCTCCAAGGGGCGTGAATTTTTGGTACCACTGACAATGTCAGTACTGGTCACATAATTGGTCTAATATCTGTGTGGGTGGGCACTAAAAATAGTTTGTAATATCACTTAGTTCATTACTCTGTACGATACTCCGTACATTTGAATCACAGAGTATTTAACATAGTACTGTGGCTACAGGACTACCTGTTGCAGTAAAATTTGACAGTATCACCACAACTGGACCCATGAAAGAGAGACAGCTAACACTAGCTACATCCTCCTACTCTGTATAACATGGGACGTACACAACACTGTGTGTGTGGGAGCTGTCGACTCATTAGATGTTGAAATAACATGAACGAAAAGTAACATTTAGTGGAAATCTGTGCTAAAGTTGGCAAGCTAGCTTCCACTTTCTGAGAAGAGGCTAGTTAGCCTAACGGGCTAGCTTCCACTTAATGAGTGGCATACAAACTTAACAGCTCGATGGATGGGTTCTCCCAAATGTTTAAAGCAAAACTACAAAACTTTTTATAAAACAAATACATTTTTTCTCTTACAAATGAAAAGCTATATTAATTAAGGAACAAAAACGCAACCTGGCTCAATTCAAAATCCTCAGGGGTTTTGCTGTCTGGTATGACCAGTAGCTTATGGTGGCTAATGTTAGCAAACTTGTGGTGTAACTGACATTTTGCAGACTATGAATCTGGTCTAATTGTGCTACTGTTGAACTAAGTTTTTAGCGTTTACCATTATCCTGTAATTGTCACTTGTGGCCACAGTGGTCGTTGTTCAGCAAAAGTCTAACTTTAAATAATCAACGATATGTGGGCTTGTTGAAAACGAGTAAAAAATGTCTTGTATCAGCCTTCATAGGCTATTCAATATGACGTGCTTTAGTCACGACGCACTCAAGTTAAAAGTGCGTCTCCTAGAAATACCGACTCTCCGATGTCACTCAACTTCAAAAGGAGAGAATTCAAATTTCAGTTTAACTTTAACACAAAGTTGATACATGAGTTGTCTTAGCATTCGTATGACTCAGATTGTTTGTGTTACTGTCCTCGTGACGGATGCTGCTATCTGTAAGCACACATGATGGGCTTACCTAACCCCAGAGGACTGGTTTTGTAACGTGTGTGATTGGCCGATCAGTTCGGGGAGACAGCATGTCAGACTATAATCACACAAGTCTGACCTGACATATCATGACACTCCCTGCCACGGGCCCGCCACTCTGGCACGGCTGGGCACAAGTTGCTAAGCAACGGGCCACAGGAATGTCGAAGGCTCCGACACGAGGAAAAGCTTGACAGAAGTGACAAACATGGAGGACCAGGGCGGTGACAAGGTGTTTCTCTGCGCAACAATACACCTCTTTCTCTGTCTAACCTTGACACACGCTGCTGCCGCTCAGCATTCCCATCATCTTTTTCTTTCCTTGTTCCTTCCTGTCTCCAGTAAGAATCCCCTAGTCAAAACATGTGTAAGAGAATTAACTCGGGTGTACTTCGGTTTGTTGCGCTGACAGATCAGTGACAGGATCCTTGTTTTAACTTGTCCTGCTTCACAGTGCCTTGTGTTTTCCAGCATTTTTCATGTTTATACTGTTGGCTACTGTGACAGTGGAGCAGTAGGGAGACTTCCGGTGTTAATTAACTTGTCAGGGAACACCTTGGTAGTCTGATGATTGTACTGTAGAAACATTGAGGTGTTAGGCGCTCACTTTCTTTTGTTAAAAAGGCACAATTGGTGATCTAAATGTAAACAAAAGTGTCACCCCAATAAGAAAGCTATCACTTTAAAACTGATCAGATTCTGCAGTTATATCTGAATATACCTGATATTTATAGTACATGGCTAAAACATTACTGACTATAGAGATTGACTGATTATTCTCTCTCAGTACAACCAGAGCAGTAAGTACAGTAAAGAGGTAAACTGTGATTTAAATGTATTTGAATCTTAGTTTGTTTTTATGTTGTTGTTTGGCTGATTCTTTTTTAACAGTTTTGTTACCAATTATAGTTTTATATTGTTTTTATCTATGGTTTAATTTTATGGGTATTTATTTCCTATGTTTTAGTAACCAGCGCTGGTTGATTAGGATGGGAGCACTTTCATTATCATGTTTTTATGGATGAATAAATTGAACCTTGACTGGGCCTTTAAACTCCACATAAAGTGAGCGACTGAAGTTACATTTCATTTATTTCTAAAGATGAATGCATTCATTCTCTTTAGGATGTGGCTAAATTTGAAGATGTCAAGATTGTGTATTTTGGATCTTGAGTTTCATACAAATTTCATCAGAGTGCAAAGGCTTCTTTTGCTTGTCTTTTCTTTGTTTGGTCTGTGCTTGTTGACTTCATCTGACAAGCCTGGCCTGACCTCAAACAGCCACTCAGGTTGAGCTGGACCGAGATGGAAAACGGGGTCAGGTCTAATCAACACTGCTGTCATGATTATGTCCAGTTCACTCCAACCTGTAACCAGGCAACAGGCAGGGCAGCCACAAAGCCGATGTGACAGTGGCAGGTATATTGAATGCGGACAGGAAGCTTGGGTGGGTGGGTGAAGGGGCTGTTTGGCCCAATGCAGCCTAGTTCTGTCCAGCCCGTCACACTCGCTCGCCCCGGCACTCTGTACAGAGATCAACTGTACAGAGAACCACAGGCAAAGGTGGGCACTTTAAACAAAAACATTAGCCCCTATCTTGTTTTGTCCTGGTAGCAAAATACAATGCATCAACATTATCACTTACTGAGATAAACACGGGTCAGGAAAACGTTTTTATCTCATTCCATTAAACAATATCCTTTATTTAGCTCTGGGCTGGAAGGAGCACAGGAGGTCTGCAGCAGCCAGAAACAAAACACTGTACAGGAATCCTAATGCAAGGCTGGATTTAAGAGTCAAAGCTTTTGTTTTGTAAATATGGTAACATTCACAAAGCCCCCTAATTTGCAGATATGCCTGAAGCAGCCAGTTTACGAATCTTTTAAAAAGACTGTCCTTTGAAAACTTGTTTTTTTATTAAGGAATTGTCAGAAGCATTTGTATAATAGCTGCATTGATGCTTACAGTATTTTAGTGAAGTGCAGTGAATTAAGTGCATGTAATAATTTAAAATAGTTGTACATAAATAGGTTACTCTTTTTCACTCCAACACTGAGCAAAGAATTATGGAGATTATTAAGATGAAAAGACCTCACATTATCTTAAATATAACAACAAAAGGAATATGCGGTGGCAGACTGTACGGGCACAAGATTATGCCTCCATTATAACACACATATCAAAAATCTAACGTGTTTACAGCATGTGTGTAGACTCAGATCGCAACAGTTTGTCACAATTTTAAGACAGCATGACAGTGCTGCTGCTGACAGCACAGGTGTTGCAATGACAAGTTAAATTTCTGCAATTTTCTGCACTTACTCTGCTGCTGCTGTTTGTATTGGTTAGAGGCTGTCCGCTCTGAGCTACACAATCCCCTTTACTCTCAACGCTCAGCTGGACTCACCTGGTGCCCAAAACTCATGCCTTCCAGCACTTATCTGGACTGGTATAATGCAGCAAATGAATATGTATATTCTTAGAAACATGCCAAATTTATATAGGAATTTAACAAATTTAGAGCTGTCAAATCATTCTAAGATTTAGTCATTATGAGTAAAAACTGTTTATAATGTACTTTATATCTGTTGATGCTACTATATTAAAGTCAAACTTGTTTAAGTATTCTTCCTCAAATGGCCAGTAGGCATTAATAGTGGAAAAAAATAAATAAAATCACACTGATAATTATGCTGAAACTAAACACCTTGTGAATACAGTCCTGATGGTCCAGATGACACTTACCACGGTCTTCTGCGGACGTCATAAAGGTCAATCTTGTTGGGTGCCCTCCATGGAGTGGCTGCAGAGAGCAAGAAAATAAGTTAAAGGCCATACAGTGCACTGTAGGATATTTCAGATCAGATTAGATCAAAGTAATCATAATTTCATTCTGTCTATCGAGTTACCAGTACAGCCATCTGATAAGAGATTGCCAATGTTCTGCAGCAGAGGAGCCCTAGGGTCAATTTAGACTTTATCTTGCCGTGAGTTATAAGGCAGACTGTTGACTCAGTACCCTGCGGCCTACCTGGGTAGTATCGTGTCACTCCTGTGGCACTGCCAAACACCTGCCAGCGCAGAGAGCTGTCCTCCCGACGGTTTTCAATGAAGACCCTCTCCAGCGCCTGGGTCCAGTTTAACTCATTTAGGATGACTGGGGCTGTAGGAACACACACACACACACAATAGTGAATTGGCAAATATACTTTATAGTTTTTTTCTGGTTGATCAGTTAACAAAGCTAAATGCACAGTTTTTTCAAAAGGAGAAGATACAGTAACAGTTTTTCACCCAAGAGGACACTAAACCTCAGTTTTCAGAAAAACAAGGTCCTCTTGCGATGAGCACAACTAAGAATATGCTTCTGGTTATTAAAAATGAAAAAAAAAATGGAGAGAAAATTTAAATGAGATGTGCCATTGTCCCTCAAAGTATAAAAAAATAAATACTTAACCTACAGGCACTGAAAATAGTTTTTATAATCCGATTTGAACCCACAGTTTTGCATTATTGATTTTTTTGCACTTGTTTTTTATAATATTGAAATTAAACACGAATAAATTCCCTGATTTTTAAATAAAAAACTCAAATATAGTGTAACCAAAGTGCAAAACACCAGATTTTTTTCTCTGTTAGTAACCCAAAGGTCAGCTTTCCTTGTTGAACAACCTTGTCCGTGCCAGCAGCAGTAAGCTGAGCACCTAAGAATGGATGTATGCAGGCAGCTCGGCCGGGGGTAGCCGTCTAATCTGGGTGATCTCTGAGGAGGAATCTGAGATGACCTTGGAGGAGGTCATATGTCACTCGCAGCATGTGGAGGCAGAAGCCACTTCTGAATTTTTGATATCAGCGACATCCAAACGATTTCTACAAATGTCCATGAATGTGTGTCAGAGGATTTGTAGGTGCTCGGTAATTGGGAGAGAAAAGAGGAGAAAGGGGTGAAAAAGAAAGACAAAAAGTACCAGTCTGCTTGTGCATGCGCAGCTTAACGCATCAACGTATGTGTTTTGAGTTAAAACATAGGGTCACAGATATATCTCACAGGTCAGCGGTACTGGTGAAATAGATTTATGGTTGTGGAGAGAGGTATTCATCATCTAGTCAACAAGAAGTGGACAAACACCCCGCATGTGGTGGTGAAATAACACTACGACCACGTCAACATGTGTCTTGTTTCTTCTCTACCTCAGACTCTTGTAACTTATATTGTATTTACACTGTCTTTTTCTTTCACTTTCTGATCCAGATTATGCTTTTTTTTATCCTTACAACATGAAACAACGCGCATCCATACACACACCAAAAATGCTTTTAGTCTGTGTTTAATAGCTAGGCTGAAGTCAGAAGATGGGGAGTGCAGAGGTTTAATAGCCACAAGACGAGGCACTGAGCTGAGGAGAACTTCGCTCGCTTCTCTGATTTAATTACTCAGCCAACCAAAGCTAGACAAACCTCTGAACCGAGGAGTCCAGCTTTTCTCAACCCCTCGTTTGAATTTCACACAAATAAACGATCATTATCCACTTTTTCCATGCTTTTCAGTTAGTGCTCAGCCTCTGACGAGCTGTCAGTTTAATGGTAAGAAATGTGCCACGACCTTCCCCCATCCACTGCTCACCTCCTTTACTGTAAACTGAAAGCTTCTGAATAATCACAATCACATGAGTACCAAAATCATAATATTGTTTTTATTTTTTCAGCCGAATGCTCCGTTACACGTCGCCAAACTCTCTCTAAAATTGTAGCTCAAAACAAAAGCTAAGATTCATTACTCTCCAGCATCCTGTGAAACAAATCCACACAAACACACACATGCGCGCACACTCACTACAGCAGCACTAAGCAGTGTCTGGAGGATAGGAATATATGAAAGCCAAATTGCTGCCATCACCAAAGGGAGCTCCTCAACATGTTTTTCTCAAAATTCATAGACATAAACACAAAGGAAGAATGGAGGAGGATTGAGGCAGCCCTACAGATGGGGATAAACATAAAAACCCAGAGAGAGGGGGAGGGCGATTGATGGAAAGCAACACAGAAATTAACACGAATGAGTGGCTGCTTTCACAGCCCAAAAAAGCAATTTCTCGCCCATGAAGAGAGGAGGGGAAAAAAAAAACACCAAACAACTTCACTTTAAACTCCTAAATTGAAAATGGCAGAATCAAAGAGACGACTGAGGACAAAGAACTGATTATTTGAAGTGTTTTCATATTATGTAACAAATGTCAGATCACATTAGGAGGTGAACAGCTAGCTGGTGAAAAACTACGAGTTGTTAATCACTGTTTTATAGTTGGAATTGTTAGGACAGCTGAGGCTTCACCATCATTGTAAAACATCACTTTTGAAGAAAGTGTGCCAGTGATTATTTCTGCAACAAACTTGATTGCATTCTACCAGAATTAGAAAGTAAAACAGCTTTATGATCTCTCTCTCTCATAACACAGTGTTTACATTTGCCAGGAGCCCAGATGGTCTGAAGAACTAGAAGGAGTGAACTAGAGAGAAATTAGTGAGACTCTCAGTGTCTCCATGCCATTTTGACCATGAATTTTCAAACTTGTCGCAGTCGCTCCCATGACTCCCGATTCATTTCAGCGAGACCAGTGGCTATATTTTACTGATGTTTGTGTGGAGATTATCAGGGAACCAAACCATGCATTTCAATTTCATCTGGGACGTGCAATACTCTGTAGTCAAAGAGTAATCTGATTAATGCATAAAAAGTATATCTTTTAAGCATGAGCTACCACAGCAGGTTGCTGCGGCGGCAGCCTGTGTGCTGTGAAGTCCTGGGTGCTCTTATCTGGAGAGGCACTGGGTCTGTAATGATAGTTGTCCCAGACAAGCCAAGGGCAAAGCGACTTCCTGTGACCTCTCTTTAAAACTAGCACCATCTCAGCTACCTTGACTGACATCAAGGTGTTAATCAGACTCTGGGTATGCAAGAAGGATTATCAGCCGCATTGCTACCCGGGGCTGCATGCACACATGAGCTACAGTGTGTTTCCTGAAAGTTTGTGTGTTCATGATGTATCTATTGATGGTGGCAATGGTGTTTGTGTGCCTTTATTCACACTTAGGTGTAGCTCAGTCTTGGTCTTTTAATCAAGGGTAGTAATAAGACAGACCAAAGTCTATGTGTGTTTATGCTGTCAGCTGAAACTTAACCAGTCAGATGCAGATGTGCGCCACCTCTACTGTCAGGCCAACTCGCACACACACACAGAAACACACATCTGCAGGTGATCTCTACAGAAAAACGGGCACATCAGAGATAAGAGAACACAGCAAACTAATTCTCTTTGATTTATTCAGTGAGGATATGCCGTGACTTCTCTGGACAGTTGATAAAAAGACAAATTTCCCCTGGGGGGGAAAAATGCTCACACAGGCAGACAGGGCCTCCGAGCGCTGTGTTGGGCTCATCTTTCACGTGAAACGCGCCTCTCTCTGATATCTTTAAAAGGTAATTCATCAGCCTTCCCTGACAGTTAGAGCACCCTTGGCTTTGCCCCTTTATGGAGCAAGACTGCACACCAAGTAGGGAAACAATTATGAGTGGGATTTATGGAGCATCTCTGCGTGAGATCATTCATTCAACCCCCCCCCCCACCTCGATCCTATGACCCCGCCCCCCCACCCCTCATACACACATTATTCACACTGATATACCTGAGTTAAAGAGCCATCCAAACTGATCTGCGCCTTATGCCCTGTATTAATCCAAATTATATAAATAGGTTCATGCATTTACTGTACACACAGTGCAGGAAAAAAGGCACAGTGGCCTGTAATACATCATCACAGTACACAAGTGGTCCCTTATAACAAATCCATATTGGTAATGGAGCTAAAGCTATTAGCCAAGTCCCTTTGAGGAGTCATAACCATTATCACTGTCATTGCCATAAAGCGTTTATATATTCTTCCTTATAAACAGAGTGACTAAGTGGTAGTGCTGTAGTTCAACTCTACTTACTTTGACATATAGGTGACATTACTCACAGAGACAGGTGGGGTAACACAAAGACAAATACAGCTTGTTTTAATTCTTAGTGCGTTAACATCCAGACGGCATGTTTTCCCACGGTCGTATCTTAAAGGGAAGGTTATTTTTCATACACTGTATGTTCAGCTAATGCATGAAAATAAGAAGAGTTAACATTGTTTATAATTCACCGACAATTTACAGCTTCCCTCATGATTTTTGGCAGTAAAATTGAGAAAGGAGAGATTATATCAGAAAACCATTGGTTATTTTACTTAAAGGGTCAGTTCACAATTACAAAAAAACACATTTTCTCACTTACCCCTTATGCTATTCAGCCATGCAGACTGTTAGATAGTTTCATTTAGAATTTTGTTTGTGTTGCTCACAGCATTGAAAAGTGACATTTACCAAATTAAACAGCAACAAATATTTGCAGCAACTGTGTCCCAGTTACGTTGGATAATTTGAAGACCTCACTGTGAGCCGTCATTGCAAACCAGCATCTTCTTCTGTGTCTCTCTGTATTGTCAACCCAATTCCTTCTCCATCTCCCCTCTCTCCTGTTTCCGCTCTCTGTCTCTCCTTCTTTCCTCTTCTTTCAGGCCTGCTTTGTGGCCTGGCTAAGTGTTAAAGAGTCTGAACCTTAAACTTTTCATCCTGCGGAGGAAACGGCGGCAACAGGAACTGGCAGCACCTCACATATCCAACAAAGACGAGCTAAAACAAAGTAAAAGCCTTCCCAGAGAAAAATGTGTCGTTTTGTAGCTTTGGTTGAGAAAAAAAAATAACGTCCAGAAGATACTGTATAACCTAATTTGTATTCTTTGCAGTGTACTTTACAAAACGGTCTCCAAGAATTTCTTTGCAACTGAAACAGCGGCATTAATTATAATTAAAATTCATGTGCAGGATTCCAGCAGTTTCACTCAGGAATAGCATTTAGTATAAGCGTATTTGTCATTAAGGACCTCAGTTTTGCCAAATGGTATTCTCAGACTGTGAAGGGGAGAAACAAATGGAAATTTCTCTGAGAAGGGGTGATTACTCAATATACAGAATAAGACAGAAGGGAAAGATTTCACCACACCTCCAGAGCGCTCCTCCAAATATTTTTTCTAATTAAAGAAGAGCAACAAATAACAAACACATGAAATGTAATTTGTGAGCCTGGTGGTGAGTGAAGTGGAGTTTGCTGTGCTGACTGTTCTAATTAGTGTGCGGGTAAATGATAGTGCCCCTTCACTGGGCACACACTATAGGGGTGGATGGGTGAGGGGCAGAGAGAGAAAGATGGAGTCTCTAAAGTCACGAAATAGATAGAAATACAGCCTGCAGTGTTTATACTGTCTTTCTTCTCTTTTGGTTTAACTTTAAATCCCATTTCTCTTATCCCCCCTCTGTCCTTCGCTTTCTTTTCTATTTTTTTTCACAAATCACTTTTGCTTTTTTTCACACATTTAAATCTGGTTTGATGTTGAGAGGGGCTGAGTTGATCTCCAGTGTGGCGTGAGTTGGTTGACAGGGAAGCTTCCTCCACTGGAAGGAACCTGGGGCGTGTGAAACAAATACAGGCTGCATGTACTGTACGTGCACAAACACACACACTCGAAAAGATGACATTTTACATTCAGCTGAAGCAAATCTTAAGATTCCCAGCTTATAACTTTAAGATGACAAATGTAGCAGATTGTAAAGTGGGAGCATTTACTAATTGGAGCCACAGCACGTAATTCGACTAAGTAACAAAGCATCCCTCTCATTATCACTTCCCCTTCCCTTTGTGAACAGGCCTGAGTCTGCCTATCAAAAGTCGCCTTTGTCCCTCCAGTACCAGGCGAGCTGACTTCTCTCCAGATCCATTTTAAACAAGATGAGGGACTTCAGAGGTAGTTTCCCTCGAATGAAACCCTGCAGATGCTAATCTTTCTCTTCTTTTCAAATCTCATATGGCACTGCGTTGACTCTCTATCTGCTGTATGTGTTGCATTCAATTTTCCACTGCACATTACACACACCCTATGCAATTTGCTCTTTACAAAGGTGAACTAGATGATTCTTTGCCAGGAGCTTCCCAGAGGGGAGCCAACCACAGACCAGACGGTGTAGTAGCAAAATGGAGGCTAGCACTCAAAGGGCAGGGAATACAAGCTTACTGTTGGTTTAGGCACTGGTTTGTGGATTTTTTTCTCTCTTTTGATAAATAATAAACATTTTAGCCTACACATTGTGTATACTTTACATTACTGCTGACCACTCTCCAAAGTATAACATTTTAGCTTATTTTCCTTCATCAATGTGATAGGTGTCGCTCATAGTGATTATCATCCAACTATGAAGTTCCCCTCAGCTCTACGGAGCGTTTTAGCATCCATCCATCCATTATCTATACCGCTTATCCTCAGAGGGTCGCGGGGGGGCTGGAGCCTATCCCAGCATTGGGCAAGAGGCGGGGTACACCCTGGACTGGTCGCCAGTCAATCACAGGGCTGACACACAGAGACAAACATTCACACTCACAGTCACACCTACAGGAAATTTAGAATCATCAATTAACCTAACCTGCATGTGTTTGGATGGTGGGAGGAAGCTGGAGTACCCGGAGAGAACCCATGCGGACACGGGGAGACCATGCAGACTCCACACAGAAAGGCCCCAGCCGACCAAGAGGTCAAACCGAGAACCCTCTTGCTGTGAGGCGACAGTGCTAACCACTGCTGCCCAGTTTAGCATCTTTTAGCTAATTGTCTTAGTTTGCACGCCACCTGCCCGGCGGTAAATGGCAGACGGACAAAGTTAGCAACTAGCTGGTGAACATAGTGGAGAATTTAGCATCTAAAGAGCCAGATATTTTCCTCAGGAGTTGGTGGAGACCAAAAACTATGAGGAGAACGAATAATGAACTTACATCTAGGGTCAACTGAAACTCCAAAAGAATGCTAATGTTGTGGCCATCTGCTGGATGTGTAAATAAGCAACTGTTTGCTAACAAGTTCGCAATATCAACTTACAAGGTAATAATATGTCAGTGTTGTGCTAACAGCTTTTTCCAGCTGCTCCCAAGTGGTCGAAGAAATCAGTTATTGCAGATTAAAAGTCCTGGATTTCCTGGAGCATCTTTGAATTCAACATGGAAACAAATGCTGCATAAAAGGTAAAACATCTGTCTCAAAAATGATGGTATACTTTGGAAAATGTTGGCAATATGTAAACCTAGTTTTGACATTAGTAACCTAAAACATTTAAACCCATCAGTATGGGCCTAAAACTAAGAAAGGAGCAGTCGCTTGAGCATCTGGACAGGAAAGAGTGATAGTGATGGTTGTGGTGTGTGTGTGTGTGTGTAGGGTGGGTTAATCACTCCATGCAAAACACTTAAGCTCTGCTCTTTCATCTGCACACACAGTTAGCCAGTCCTCGCCATTCATTTCTGACAACCAAGTTTCTCACTGTGCCTGACGACAATAGCAAACTGACAACATGACGTTAGGCCGCTGGAAAAGGCGCCGCATGCAGCGGATTTAAACTTCAAATTTAATGAAAGGACTTCCCACATTCACTGGTGGTTTTCTTTATTCCCTGCTGTGAACAGTGGCTGATAATTCTCATATAAACAGTAATGTAAGTCATACACTATGTGTACATACACATAATCACTACCTTTTTAAAAAGGCTGATTCCCAACCTTCTTTTTATTCAGCATGTTATAATGTACATGCAACTGTAGAATAACCCAATCTGGCTTAGTATCCTTTATCTACAGCATGAAACTCCAACTCCAATTACCAGCGAGATTTCACCGAATCTACAAAATACTCGCCAAAGAATAATTTGTATATTCCCTCGCTGTTTTCATCCTTATTTTTCAGTGATTACTTTAAAGATTATATTCCAAGAGCCCTTCCTATGCAATTATTCAGAAAATCCCTGCCTCTTCCTCACCATTTCTGTAACATTGACTGGGAGAATAAAACCTGTTTCTCCATAGACGACACCACCCACATCAATTTACTCCTTTGTGGCTGTGTTGCAATGTCCATTCTGTAATAAGCGAGGATAATTAGAAGAAAACTGTATGAATGTTTGACCTAAGCTAATTAGAAAGTTTGCAGACTTGGCAGCAGGAATCAGCAGTGGGATAATGAATCATAAAATGGTTCATTACTGCGCTCAGGGAACACTCTCAATCTCAATAAACGGACATGGGGCCTAGCAGACAAATCAAACCAGGACGCATGCACTGCCTCATTTAGCTGCTGAAAGGATCACAATAAAAAAAAAAAAGAAATTTTTTTTTTTTTTTGCTCTAAATGGTTTCTATTATTAAAGTGTCTCTCCTCCTTCACTCTCCTTTCACCCCCTTTCTTTCTATCTTTCCTTCTATCTGTGCCTCTCTCTCAGTCCATCTCCAGGGACACCCATTTTGCTGTGACTGGCAATTCATGCTGCCATTTTCTGGAGAAAAAAAAAAGTCAATTTCTTCAGTGCATTAACAACATGTACAAATCAAAGCAAGCTACTCCAACAACAGAGCACGAGAGCTAATTAACAACACCTGAGAATTTCTCAACAACTGCTGAACATTATGCTGTACATTGGACCGTGCTCCATTCTTCCTATAGTTTTCTTTCTCTGCCTTTCCTCTGGCCTCCCCCTGAGGAACGAGCGTTGAATCTACCCACTCACACTGCTCTTCTGCACTTCTCTTCTGCTAATCCTAAACCCACAGATACACTGTAGATCCAGACCTCTCCAGACCCAGAGGACAACAAATCCGCCCACGTTAGTTTCCTCAGATATCCTCTCCAAGGCACCCTGCAGGCTCCCACTGGTGGGACCAGAGCAGAACACGACATACAGATAATCATCCCCTTTCACCATCTCTCTAAAGCAAACGCAGCTCCCGTGACATGAACCTGATGTACGTTTCTGTAAGGTAAGATAGATAAAAGAGTACTCAACTGATTTAGCATTGCACACCTATAACTTTGTCAAACTTACGATGGACACCTTAAAAAAAGGATCAGAATTGATGCAGCAGAAGCGATAGAGATATTGTCTTTTTTATTCTACACATTCTTCTTCCTCAGCAAAACCTGGAGCCTACATGACCCACAATGCATTCAGATGTGTTATGCTAGTAGTGGCTATTGTAGCCTCGAGCGGCTAGCCTCAAGCAGAGATGAGGAGCGTGCTACAGAGGTCTGGAAACATCACTTCTTTCTAACTCCACACCCCCAGATTTTTTCAAACCTGTAGTCTTCAGCACCAGCCAACACTGCCTCAAGTGACATCTCTTGACGCAATTTATCGGACTTTACACAGCTCCAGAAGGAGCTAAAAAAAGGCTATATACAACTTTTTTTCACATATGCAGTACTTTGGGAAGTATCCTCAAGACCTGTAAACAGACTTTGATATGTAAAATTGGTGGAGTTCCCCTTTAAACTTTGTCTATATTGCACTGTACATTCGACATCTCAAAATTGATGTTTTTAATATCTACATTAGTGCCTGGGACATTTGGTTTGGTGGTAATTCGTCTTTAAGAATTACTAAACATTTGGGCAGCAACATGTTTTTCAACACTGTTTATTTACCACCAACGAGTAAAACACAGCAAACATGTTCATAATGGAGTTGGCACAAAATCTGCAGTTGGCAATCTCGGCACAGCAGACCACGCAATGGGAGCTAACTAAACAACATCAATAGTAAACATTTTCCACAGAAGAGAAGTGAAAAAAATAATTCCATGCATTGTACCATTCTACGCTTCTAGTCTCCACCAGGCTCAATCAAGAGGCCTTTATTCTCTGACTCATATCTTCAGACAGGGGAACCAGAGCTGGCACAAAATGGCCCCGGGAACAATGTACAGGCCTGATTGCTCTATTGTGAGTTAGCTGTGGCCTTTGACATCTCCTCCTGAACCAAGAGTGTCTAATTCTGACAAGATTTGTCTGGAGACACAGCTGGAGGGCATTGTCACAGACAGGTGCCATACACTGCCTGTTCAACAAAGAAGGCGTAGACCTAGACAATAACAGAAAGGAAAAAATTGCCACTGTGAAAATGGCTTGTCGGTCTGCACATGCTCTGGATTTTGAGTCTTTAAAGAGGCAGGCAGAGAGTGTCCAAAAGGTTAGAGGTGGATAACAGAGGGAACATGCCAAGTGAACTCAGAGTCCCAGAAGGTACATGTGTTCCCTATTGTCCATTTGGCAGCTGCACACTAAGGAAGGCGTTATGTCCGCAGGGCAGAGCGGTGCCAGGCAGGAAGGGCAGGGTCTACGAGCGGGGGAGACCATGCCCACGCAGAAAAACAAAAATACAGTACAGATCTGGTTTGAGAGACCGTCTGTCACCTAAAATCATGTTAGTGTGCTAAAGTGCTGGCTGACATAATAGGAGGGAGGGACTGAGCTAACATACTGAGAGAGAAGGGAGAGGTCAAGTCAAAACAGAAGACTGTCATCTATCCACATGACCCAGCTGTCTGTATGAAAACCAGGAGACATTTTGGTACATGGATGATACACGTAAAACTGCTGACAGTGCCAACAATCTCTCTCTATATATTAGAAAGTCATTATCTTACTTTTCTTACAAGGGAAACTTGCAGTTTTCTTATTTATGACACAATGCAAAAAGATCACTTGTGGTGTTAAGATTCATTTCATGAAGCCTATGCAGGGCCACTCACTCAATCACCTTTCCACCAGAATACTAATGAAGAACAAGTATTCGTGTATACTTACAGCCTTTGTATATGTCTGTAGGAATCTGGACCGCACTGGAAGAGTAGTTGACCTTGTTCTTAAAATTGGGATCGTCCACAAACTCCAGCTCCAACGACAACGAGCTCTCCAGCGGGTTCTCCTCTTCTCCGTCCTCCGCCTGCAGACACACGCATGCACGCGCACACACACACAAACACACACAAATGTGAGTGAGCATACAAATAAAAACGTGTGGATAGAAAAACAGGGGAGACATGCAAATATAGTACCGCATTCTGTCACCTCCCATATTGTGGCTTTAGAGCGCCCATCTGTGGCTCTGGTACATATTGTCTCTCTTTCTGACTCACACATAAAGACACACAGCATTTGGATAATGTTAAGCACAAAAATAGCAATTATTCCGCCTTTTGTCTGCCTTCAGATTTAGGTGGTTCTATACTCTCCAGGCACCAAACAGAGACTCATTAGTACCCGAGATGACTATCAGACACATTAGGTGCCATACGAATTAACCCCAACAATAACTGGCAACCAACACCGCTTAATCACCGTTTAGTCTCCCACCCACTCGAATGACAGCATATTTCATAAACGAGTGTCTCTTTTCTGTCGCCTGTGATTGTTTAAATAGAAAACTGTGCTAATGCTGCATATTCCTTATACATTTTGGCACTTTCACAGCTTCTGGCCAGTCATGTACAATGGCATAGTACATGATGAGAAAGCGTGACACACATATTGCATTGGGGAAAGGGACAGATATCAAAGAAAGCCAGTAGAGAAAAAAGCAAAACTGACATTTAAGCTTTTTATCTTGATAAGTTATCAATGGAGTACAATCTGTGCCTGTTCCCACAGGAGGAAGTGATTGTGAGATGTGAAATAAAATGGCAGCAAGATATAACCCCACTCTTCGGCGCAGTTTATTAGCTTATTCTTGATCTGATTTCAGTGCGTATCCTTAGAGCGCTCACTAAAACGCTGTCAGATGCATCCTTAGAAAAAACAGCACAGTGAACAGGTCACATTTACAGATCAATATTCAGAAATGAAAATGTAGGAGGCCGCCTCATGGATGAGTCTTCCTTAAACAAACACAATCTAATTAATGTGTGTTCATGTACCAAGCTCTTTGATACACTGCCATAGAGAAGTAGCCCTCAGCACTGTCTGGCATCATGTTTCTATCATTCTTCCTTTATTAGTCATCCTTCATTAGACTTCATTAATTGAATATTTGTAAAACAAAACTCATATCTCTGATCATTCCTCATGCGTTCTGACTGCCGAAGACCAAAATTTGAATTCAAAATAAATCTTTGAGTGCAGCAAATTTGCGACCGCAATACGCTCTTTTCATTTTAATAAAGCAGCATGGGTTAATTGGATCTGACATGATAAAAAAATTTTGTTTTTTGGAGAAATTAAATCAAAACCCCATGTCCATGGCAGCAATTGATTGATGGGACAACTTTAATTGACTATTAAAATGCAATTACAAGCTGCTGTTGGGATGAGCGGGGGGATAGTTGTGCTGAAGTCCCACTGAAAGTCAACATGGTGTTATGACAAGAGACCAGTTAAAAAAATAAGTGAAAAAAACAAACTTTCCTCCTTTAATACTCCTTGTTCTTTAAAACATCTACACTCTGTAACTAGCAGTTAACCAATGTAAAGAGCAGTGGTAATATAATCTTTTCCTGTTGTTCCAATCCAGTATGGGTGTTTAATTTCTTACAAGAGGGAAGGACTAAATAGGTTTGCAGAAAATATAAAAATGGAGGACTGTTTCCTGGTCATATCTGCTTTTAGCTTCATAATAAAATAACACAACTCTGATTGTAATGATATGAAAGAAAAAAACTGCAATAAAATGCACTGTTGACTACAAATTCTGGCAATTAAAAGTAACAGTGGTGCCTATTTCTCATAGACATACAGAGCTTTGGTCAGAAGAATTAAGTTAAACAAGACTGAATACAGAAATGATCAAAACTGATACCCTCAACTTTGGATTAATGTTGGGTTAGTACAGATTTATTGATACGCTAAACTGTGGAGAAGTACATTTTAAAGGGCTTGAGATTTTTCCATTAATAATAAACCTGATTAGTGTAGGGATGCTGGCTTTTCAACTGCACTAACTGTGAGGTTGAGGTGTTTGTTTATCACTCAGTCTGACACTAATTCTGTCAATGTCGGGCAGGGAGGTTTTTTTTCTTCTTTCTTCAGAAGAGCCCAATCATAATTAACCAAGGCAGCGTCTAATTAGGAGCTGAATAAATCCACGCAGGAAAGACTGATTGGTTCATTTTCTTCAACCATCCACCACCTGTTTTGCTCGATTCATTACCCAATTTGTTAATTTTACCTCCCCGTTCTCGAGGTTTAATTAAAGGCTGAAGAGGCCAGAGATGACATTTTGAAGATTCTTTCATTCCCGCCTTCAGTCAACCAGGGCTAACCTGAAACATGTCACTTATGACCGTGTATGTGTGTGTTAGTGGGTGTGTTTATTTGAAAGACAGCAGGAAAGAGTGAGATAGAGGCCCTTTAAACAAACAAGGATTCCTTCAGAAAAATAGCTTACAATTGGTAAATAGTTGTTTTTAACATATTTAACGTGTAGTATACCACAACTGAAAAACAGCAAAAAAAGATCTTTTCAATTTTGAATTAACATTAGAATAACCAGACTTGTAATAATTTATATATCTGATGATTGTCCTCGAAGTAAATTACTACCTAGGGACATGTCTGACATTATTTTTCTAGCAGACAGATAGAAGTATTGCAGTAAAAGTGGGATCATGCAGACCAAAGAATATTAGCATTTTCACCCAGGACGCTTTGTCTGCTCCCTGCTGAAGCGTACATTATAATCTTTTATGGGGGACGAGGCGTGTGGGCGCTGATCTTGTCTGTGTTTGCAGAAAAACATGTATTTTAACCAGTAACCAATAAGACTTGAAAGTCATAATACTGTTCAGGACAGGGCAGAAAGGAAGGCATTAAAGACATTAAAATCTGTGTGTGTAATTAATTAGATCCCAAAGGAGGCAGGTAGGTAGTTGAATAAGAGAAATAAATAAAATGTTCTTCATTCAGCGCACTGGAATGAACATCAGACATGCTTTAGCACACGGGCAGTTTTGACTTAAAATGAATGACATTGCACTTTTATATCAAGGGTATAGTGACAAGAGGAGAAATTAACAGGTATAGAGTACAGGAGTACAGGATAAGGAACAGAGGAGACAAGGCTTGGATAAGAGAGCCAGCCATCACTTACCTTTCTTAAAACTGAATTTTTATCATATCTCCCTAATAGTACAGGATTTTCACTCCAGTGGTAGAGCCATAATTGAAAGGGGTCATCGTGGGAGGAATCAAGAGTCAGATAGGGGAGTACTGGTGGGTGGTTGGCGGGATTGCATGGATGAGGAATGACCTCTGCCGCTGTCTTTGGGTGGTTTGGGGTTGGTGAAGTGGGGATCAGAGGTGTATCACTGGCTCGGCCTTAGTGTGCCATGTTAATGATGACTGATGTTCTCCAATTAGATGTGCTGACAGGCCCTAAAGTGCTGTGTCATTAATCACAGGAGTGGCGTACACAAAGAGAAAATCACACCGTGATTTATTGCTCCTCCGACTCCCTCTCTCAGTCTCTTCCCATCTTTTTGTGCTTTGGTGATCTAGGGGGGGATTCTTACACTCCTCCTTGAAACTTAATCAATCAGCAGGCACAGGCTCTGAGTGTGATCTATCCTAACAAGGAACTGCAGGCTGCAGCCAGAGTGGTGGCATGGTGAGACCAAACGGCAGTGACTTGCAGGGTTTTTTTCTGGAGGGATCTGTGTTACTCGACCTGCAGGTCTTTCCTTGAATGTCATTCGTATTCTTAAGTATGAATGACACACATGATAGAAATAGTGTCCTGGTGTATGAAAGTGCGGTATGACTCGTGATTTGGTGTGAGGTGTCTTGACGGGCATGGAGGTCTAATAACCCGGCAGTTCAGGTCCGCAGTCGACACAGCTAAGGTCCGTGAGTAGGGAGAAAACTCTGGATATTAGACTGGGGGAGGACAGCTGAAGTCACTGTCACATGCACGTCGGCCTGCCCCTGCTCTGTCACACCAACTCACCATAAAGTAGTGTCATGTCACTAACACACACAGACAGCCCAGGGGCCTGTGACCGGAGGGAGAGGCATCGACACTGACGAGGCCAAGGGAGGGCTGGGGTGGGGTGGGGTTGCAGGAAAGGGTGGCAGGAGCGGGAAGTGGAGTGAGTAGGATTTGGGGTTTAAGGCAGGCAGACGGGGGAGGAGGGAGCAGTCCGTACTGTACTCACATAGTCCGAATCCGCTTTGGAATCGTAGTATGAAATGGCATTCTCCTGTGCAGAAAAGAAAAGTGAAAAGAGAGGTGATGAGAGAAGATATAGCAGTGTCTATATCAGCCCCGACTCCTTGCGGTGGTCAGCTAGAGAGAGTCGTGGTTATATTCCATCACACTGTTGAGCATGAGAATATAATCAGCATCACAGAACACAGGAGGAGTAGTGTGATGTGGAATGACAGTCATGAGAAGGCGAGCAGATAGCTGGGCAATGCTTTTTGTTAATAAGATGCAATGTATGTGGCACATGTTCGAACTTGTGTTTAAAACACTGTAGGAACATTGTCATGTGTTGTGGAAAACCGTTAAAAAATGTAAGTCTGTGTGGTGCTATGGTATGAGCTCAGATGTGACATGGAGTAAAGAGGCTTTCAGTGAGAGAAGAATAAACTCAAAATATTACTCTCTCTGGGAGTCTTAACCTCAGCTGGTTGTGTTTTCAGTCTAGGAAAACAGCTCTCATAGGAGGAAACAAACAGAAAAAGGAAAAAAGGAAAAGAATGTAAATTTATGCAATTGTGTTACACTATTTTGCTCTAATTACCGACTAAAGTTACCAGTCACCAGTTGAAGCCCCCGATTCAGCCTCTCACCACCAAGCTCCCAGCCTTTACCCTGAGCAAAGACCCCATACCCAGGCTGTTAGCCTCCCTGCCGTCCTCTTATCCTCTGAACTGGCGTCCTTATCTCCCATAGAGGCAGGCGTGAGGGCGGGCAGGGGCTGCATGCAGCGAGCAGCGGTCGTGGGGCCTGCCTCATTATCATGAGGAGGCTGGCTGAGAATGCGCTCTCAAGGGCACCACAGTGACTGACTCACCCCCACTGGAGGAGCTGTGGTCATGGTCCGATGAGGGAGGACGGCTTGACAGAGAAAGAGAGAGTCCACTGTACAGGTACAGTGAGTCTAACTTATTTTCTCTCAATTTCTGTTTGTCTCTTGCTCTCTTCCACCGTTTCGCTCTTCACTGTTTTCAACTTTCATCTTCTTTCCTGCTGTCTCACACACACACACGCTCTCTACATTTGTTTAACTCGTACAGAAACACACACAGACACACACACACCTATATGCAAAAGTCGTCTCTCTTTCACTGTCAGCCCCCATTTTTCTCCAAGTTGCCTTTGGTGTGAGAGCCTCTGCACACCACGACCGGGGTCTTGGCTGGCCTCCAGTGCTAATCAGAGAGTCAGTCATCAGGTCAGCTCAGTCTCTAACAACTTACCAAAGAAACACAGTATGATCAAAACTCACACTGACACCAAACATGGGGCGGACCAGACTGGACGCAGCTTGTGTCTTTGGGTAATGAGCGTGGACAAGACAGAGGAGGAGCAGAGTCTGCCCCCTGACACTTCTCCTCAACTTACCAGCACTCCCTCTGCCTCCCCAGCTCTGAGAGAGAGATCAGGAGTGAGGACGGAAGGAAAGGAGCTGAGTAAAGGGATCAGAGTGGATCGTTCAGGGAGTACATTGGGTTAAGTTGGAGGGTTAGGATGGAGGCTGAGGTTGGGGCGATATGATGGGATGAATTGAGGGGAGAGAGATGGGTGGTGGTGGTGATGGTGGTTGCAGTGGAGAAAGAGCTGCCAGGGCTAAAAATAGCCCGTGCCTCTGCAGGGAGAGAAGAGAAAGAGTGTGAGAGAGAGAGAGACTGTGGCAGAGCAACAGTGTTGTTGTGTCTGCCAGCAGGATTGATCTGGAGCCCAGTCCTGCTTAGACTGGTCCCTCGCTTCTAAAGAGTTTACTCTCACTACTGCGGCATTACAGCTCATTATTCAGGACTGCTTCCTGTAAATAAATGCTTGGTTCCTCGCACCTGAGGGACACCGTCCAGCAGCTTTACTCAAACAAATAATACACTCAAAAAAACATACCACACATTACTGAAGAGAGAGCTTAGTGAGAGGTCCAACACTGTAGCTCCCTTGCTCATGCTTCATCATTGCACTGTTATTTTGTACATATCGCTTATTACAGCTCTTTATTGAAAATAATAATATAACATACAAATGGGCGATAAAGGAAAAACCTGAATAAATGAGAAACATAAGTAATGAATGCAGGTGCTTCCATACAGGGCACAAGGAGTGGCTGTTTAGTTTGATGAGCATGAACAGTATGTGAATCATATACTATGACCTTAGCAGTCAAAAGATTTGAATCCAGCTTAACACCTATGGGAGGTTTTGGGCGGACGTGTTAGCCACCGTCATGAAAACACAAAATGTTAGTAGTAGAGTTCCACAGACTAGTAGATTATATGCAAAGGAGCATTGAAGCTGCTCTGGTTGCTAGTGGTGCTCAAGTCATTTTATGTTGGTTGTGTCCTTTTATTTGTCACCCATCTGTTATTGGTATCATGTCTGTTTGCACAGCTGGACAGCTGTGTTTACCTTACTGTTTACCCTGTACATATCACTTACTCGTGCTGAACCCACCCCATGTACATACACACAGGAATCACCACTTCAAATCCTAGCATTAGTAAAAGTATTAGTAGCACATAATTCCTCCTTCCTGCAACTGTCTTCAATTAAATTACTTTTTATACTAGGTCCCCCATTTATCATTTACAAGCAGTATATAAACATTTAATTAATGGGTTATAACATGTAGTAGTAGTAGTAAGCAGATATAAGGACATTTTGACGTTTTTATTAATGTACAGTATTTGTCAGCTGTCACTATAACGTCTCCTATGAAGACATATTTAATATCACTGCAACTGTTTTACTATATTGTCATTCATCATCTGTTTATATACCAGCCTCCACTTACTAGTGCCAACAGGAGGAGTTATAGCTGTTGACAAATAGATTAATAAACACTTAAATCTGCTTTTAATACATTTATTACATGTCTATATACTTATAAATGCTAATAGGTGGACTTAAAGTAAAGTGTCACTGAAAACTTAATTGAATTGAATTGAAAAGATACAGAAGAATCAGGTGTAGGATTCTGGGATTATGTAAATATTCAAGCTTTTATCTGATATTTAGAGCAGGTGCGATATGATTGGTATGAAATGATAATGACTGGATTGAAAATAGTCATTTCATTACAATACCTACCACTGAGTAAAATAATAATCCCTTTGTAACCATTGCAGCTTCAAGTGAGATTGCAGATAAATTGTACTGTACTTGAATGTATTTATATAATGTTGTTGGCTTTTGCAATATGATGAAAACAAAACCTCTAAACATAATTACATGAGCACTTAGAGTTACAACAAACCCACTCATGAGCGCAACAACCTCTGCCTTCAACCACACACTCTGACACACAGACATGGATAGAAGAGGTGGCTCCATGTGGACGAGTCCTAGGTCACTATGACCCTCTGAGCGGCCCCCAGGGTAGTATGGCCATCTGCTGTGGCTGGTCACAGGTCTCTATGGGCTCAGGGTCTGGGTTAAACACACATCTGATACAACACCAAGCCAGCAATTATCCCACACTCGTCTCTCTCAAAGCCATGTGCACCTTGCTAGTGCACACGCACACATATTTAATAAGTAATCACATGCTTACAGACACTCAAAAACAGTATATACGCACGGACAAGGCCAAACGTGCACACTCACACACCAGCTGCACACAAGGAAACACACAAAGTCTGAGAAAGTCCCACTGACACAAAGTGCTATCAGTAAATTAAATCTATCATGCTGAGTGGACCAACAAATTCCAAACAGGAGACAAACACTGAGGTCAGGTGATGATCTCCAGCCCCTCCCTTACATCAATCTTCCTCTGCTCATCTCCTGCCCCTCCTTCCCTCTCCTCACCCTTATCTCGATCTGCTTCCTCTCTCCTTCCTTTGCCCCGTCTCTCCTCCTCCATCCTGCCCCGTCTTATCTTCATCTTTCCCAATCTCTCTATCCTCAATACCAGCCTCCTCTCCCCAATTTCAGATTTCAGCAAAAGCAGCGGTGCGTAGGTTAGATGTCTACTGTTGCTATAGAAACCGCCCCTCTGCTCTAGATTACAATGTGACTTTGTCTCCTCGCCAGGGCTACAATGTCTGCTCGTTTTTATGTCTGACCAGATACATGCCTGCCTATCTTTTGTTTGTCTGTACGCCTGTCAGTCTGTCTGTCTATGGGGTTGTTCTTCTGCCAACGTGTTTTCTTGTCACCGGTACGTGCTTCGTGTTATTTTAATGTCATCTATTGTTTGTAGATACACATTTAAACTTCAAAATCTCCTTTCAAGTGAAGGTCGCAGCATTTAAAGCTCAAAATTTCATGATATGTGAAGAGGACCTTGACAGATGATTTATCTGGTAAAGGGTGACAATATGTGATTGAAAAAGGGTGGTACATAAAGGCTGTCATATGTAGGGGTACATGTAATGACTGAGTGTGGTCGCTGGAACCAAATCTTTTGAATTTGAGTCTGTGAGCTCTCAATGGGCTCGCTGAGACAGGTTGACATTTGAGTGTGAGACAAGCGCTCCATCATGGGCGGGGACAGATTACAGTCATATTCATATCTCCTCTGGACACCTGCTAATGATTTTATAATTACAGAACACACTCGGTGCCTCTGCCGTGCCCTGGGGTGTGCACATAGGCATGCAGAAACGCACACACACACACACACATTGCACCTCTCTCCTGGCCCCGATAGTCTAGTAATAATTTGTGGCACCAGTTTCCCTAATGGAAGCTGACATTATATTAAACACAATAAAGGATTTCATTTACTGCTCTTCATTAACCCACACACATCAGCCCATAAGGTACACACCGACACACACACACACACACACACACACACACACACACACACACACACACACACACACACACACACACACACACACAGCTCACTTAGTGTAAAAATGCCACCAGCATAAAGAAGGAAAAGCTAAAGAATTTGATTTGGCTGCAGAGAAGAACTGCTTACATAAGTTTGAAGCAAAGCTGTTATGGAGCTATACATTCTAACTCCTTTTCTTATCTGCTCCACTCCAATCTCCCCTCTTGTCTCTACCTATCTCTCCCTCTGTCTTTCTATTTCCACAGCATCCTTATAGCCCATCTCTACGTGTCAAACGGTATGAAACTCAAGACATTCAAACTAGATAAACACTCGGCCATATTAGCTGGTGAGACCTCTCCAGTGAGAGGCGGATTGCGATCCTCTGGGCTCAGCACATACTCGTACACTTTGACTCTGGTGCACACGCAATACACAGGCGTATTATAATTTACGCATGTTAAGAAAGTAATGACTGACATCCAATTTCATCTGGAAAATGAAATGTAAAGGAAATATGTACACAGGGGCATTCATACTAAAAGGAGAGACGTCAAAATGAAATCACAATCAGAAACAAATTTGTTCAGCTCAGTTGTTCCTTTAGTTTATATGGCCCACAGGTTTGCACAAGAGTGAGAAGGTGAGCTCATGAAATATGCTTTTCAAACAGAGGTAAATTAATCATAGACATGTAGAAATTTGTTAGAGATCTAAAAGCCTGTTAACCACTTTGATCTTGAATTGCAGGGGTTGCCTGTGAATGAAATATTAATTTTTGTTCTTTGGTGGAGCTTTTTTGATTAAGAGAATATTAAATCCTATCCTTCTGGGTGCAGGCATATCTCTTATTCTCTGGAATACGAAAAAATACAGTATGTGAAGTAATTTTTACTTACTACTTAAATGTACTTAGAATTAAATGGGGGATACAGCAGCTAGCAGGTCAAAGTAGCAGAAATTGAGTTGATATACAACATTTTACTGTGTTGCTCTTTAGACACCAGTCCAATATATACACACGGTTGCGAGTTTATTAGGTACACCTAGCCAAAACTAATGCAGTCTAATACAACAGCCCTGCAATAAATCCTACGTTCATGCTAATAACAAAATGTTAGGTTTTTGTTTTAACTGTTTCAGAGAGGTGTTGATTGATTCATTCAACTGTATAGTTTATGTTACAGCATTATAGGCTACTGAGAGGTGAGAGTCTGATTTGATATAAATGGTGAAGACAAAATATTAGAAAAACCTCTCAGAATGATGCAATACAATTCAACAGCACCACAAACTACAGCACTCAAACAAGTTAAAAAAACACTGGACATTATAAGCTTCATGAAGGAGGCTGTGTGTATAGCAAACACTACTAAACATCTACTAAAGCCCTAAATCTGACCATTTAAACTACTCTATCTGGCATTTATTTTCATGATCTTCATCATCATTGTTCAGGTAAACAAACAGGCACAGGTAAAACAGTTAAAATGAGCAAAACTCATTAGCATTAAAACAACATACAAATCGTACTCTGATGATATCACTATGCATTTCATTTTAAATTCAGATAGAGAAAAGTCACATATAAAAGGGAAAAACAAACCAACTGTTGAATAAAATGTTATTTTCGTTTTTATAATACAAGAGTATCTTTGAACATAAGTTGTGGCAGCTGCTTTCCCCTTTATAGTGTTTTTTTCCCATATATTTAAAAGTTTATTTGCCAAGCACCTCTATCCTGGAAGAAGCCATTTGGTGCCCTGTCACATCACTTTACAAATAAATGCAGACATGTTGTTTGAGGTGTTTGGTCTGAAAAATATGGCTGTTGTCTTAACCATTGAAGGTCACCAAAATGCCTCTTTATAATGTCAAGTCAATAAAGAGTCAAACAGCAAACTGGAAATTAAACTGCTGGCCTGGAAGAAAGAGAGCAGGAGAGAGCTATTGAGCTAGAGCGAAACTCAGATAAAGGAGTGCATGACGGAGGCCTTGGGCGCGGCTGCCTCCCTCTCTCTCGCTCTCTCGTTGGCATGCTCTGCATCTCCAGGCTTTTAAGCGATTAGGGAGCTGCTGAGACCATGGCGTCCAAGCATAGCTCCGTGCAGATGTTCATTTGTAAGCCAATAAACAAATGTGCCCCCAGATTAAAGCTCCAATACACAGTGCAAATTCAGCAAAGTGAATGACATTCTCCATGCACATCTCATCAATGTCTTGCTCCTCTTCAGACAGAGCACCACGCCTCCTCTAACTGCACAGTCACTTCAAAGACTCTCACGAAGATGGGCAGCAACCCAAGAGATAGAAGGGGGAGTGAGGGAGGAGAGTGAGAACAATTGAGGAAGAGAGAAGTCTTGATTAATGCGAAATTCAAAATACACAATTTAAGAAATATTAAGGTTACAAATGCCACAGTTATATTTCATGCCCCCAATTTCACCCATGAATCTGCAATTCCTGCTCTTTAAATCTCTCTTTGTAAACATCCTGCAGGTCACAGGATCCTATATTATATATCCCATCTCTGCTGTGCCATCTCTCTCTTTCAGAGCCTGACACTTCCCCCTTGGTAAAAGCAGTCTGTGAATATTCCAATCCTGTGATAAGGAAAGAAGGCCTTGTGCTGCTGCACTCTGGGTAATGCTGCTCTCCATTGTTGGCTGACAGGGCTCCATTGAGGAGCAGGTTTTAACGCTGATAGCATCACCACACTGCGTGGACAAAGTGCCAGATAAAAAGCCTATCCAACATGACACATGCATGCCAACACCTCCCAAACAAGCCCCCGATCTGATCATCAGAGGAGAAGCAGGAAAGAGGTGCTGTAACACCAAATGAAGACAAATAAGATAAACAGGCAATGGCAATATTAACACTATCATTGGATTCCAGAGGGATTTGATAAAGCAAATGCAAATATCGAGATCTAACATTTTAACGCCATGTGAAGCTGGGATGACCAATCACAAACAATCTGGTACTTAGTCTGTACCCCCCTGTCCAATCACACTGCAGTTCGGTATGACACTGGAGCTCCACTTATCTGAGTGAAATGTTTCCAGGTTCCATTTTTCCTGCAGGTTTGAATACAGCTTTTCATTTCACTGCTGTTTTTTTTTTCTTTCGGCCATTTTACCACTGCTAGTCCATAGAGTCCTGAAAAGTCACCACCCCCTCTTTACAGGCTCACTGAGAGTGGCCAATCAACAATCAGCGCCGACCAAAGGAGACCTGTTATTTTCGACCCCGTAATCATTTCCATCAGATGCCTTGCTGTCCCTCACAATGATTTGAACATTCAAATGACAAAGGGAAGGCTGCTTTAAGATATCTGAAGACAATCACCAAGGACAGCAGGGACAGAATACACCAAGCAAACACTAAAACCCGAGCAGGCATCTCTCCTCTGCTTTAACTCTGCATAACCAGCCTGTCGCCACTCACAAAATGACAGCCTGGCTGCTCAGACACATCACTTTCCTGGAACACGAGGAAGCCTTGGACATAAAATATGTAGGTTTTTTTTTCCTGCAGACATCCCTTTTAATTGGAACTAGATAAGACAATATAGATTAAGGCAATTTTAATCATTTAGTCTATATAATTTCTGAGAATACTGAAAAATGCCCATCACCAGAGCCCAAGATGACATCTTCAAATTGCTTCTTTTCTTCCCAACCAGCAGTCTAAAACCCAAAGATACTCAATTCACATTAATTGAAAACATCAGAAATTACAAGTATTACTACAATTACCACAACTTCCCTGGTCACTGTTATTATTGTTGTCATGTAATTTCCCATCTTTCTCTCAACTCTAATAAAAGGCATCAAATGGCCCCAAAAAAATGTTGTCGATTAATTTTATGTCAAACAAATTACATTATCACCTAATGATTAAAGCTCTGACACAATATGTGTCAAAGCTTAAATTAAAAAAGACAAAATATTGAAATACAGAAAACTATGTCTTGAGTTTTTGCCATTAGTCCATTTTTACTTCTCTTTTTTAATTACCCTGCTCTGACCAGAAGGGCCTTTAAAATAACATTTCATGGGTGTTGGCCATGTGTTGAAATGGGAAAATCAAGGTCTGCAGCGTGGCTCGCTGGATTTCTCTGACTATTGATTCCCATCTCCTGTGAGGCAGGGGGATCGATCAGTGGGATTTAGACATGGGGGCCACTCTCTCAACCCTCCCTCCTGGCTAGCATGCAGCATCACAGCTGGCCAAACTCCTACTGACTGAAGGCTTACTGACACACCTGGACTTTTCTTCTCCTCTGTGTTCTTTTTATCTTGCCGTTTCTCATTACCTGTTCCAATACTTCAGTGCTTCTTCCATTCTGAGTCATCTTAGACTTTGCCAAAGTCTCCCTGCTCGAGTGTAGAACAGCATGAGTTTTCAAGAGGTCTCTCTTGAAGGAGCAGAGAAACATTAGGGGTGAGATGGGGGGATAAAAAGCACAGAGAGAAAAAAAGAGTTGGAGCAGGGAAGGAAAAAAGAGAAAAGGACATTTCTACCTTGGAGAGCGCCGCATAAATAAATTACAGCGGTCTGCAATCAACAAGCTGAAATTACCAAATGGTTGGGTCACCACAGCAACCAAAAGCCTGATCAAAGCTGTGAGCAGAGCAGCAGTTGATAGAAAGTGAGGGGAGGTACCAGGAGACAAAGCAACAGAAGGATAGGAAAACTCAGGAGGAGGAAGAAGCTGTAGTCAGAATGGGAGTTTGTATTGACATAATACTCATCAATCAATTGATCAAATGTAGCTTGATCCACACAGGCACACACTCCAAGCTTTCTCTTTTCTGGTGTGTGTGTTAGCATCCATTATAGATGCAACTTATTATTGAGAGTAAGGAAAGCTCGGCCCAGTTTCTACTGAGGCACCCACACCATCAGATACATTTGATAGGGAGGAGACTCTGCTAAATTGTATACTGTGTAGGAATTTCTCTCCACATAGCCCCTCCTCATTTCTTTCCCTTCCACTGGCGAGCAGATGGAAGTTCGTTCCATGGCTCAGGATTCAGTGATAACACTGTTTATGAGTTCCATTACGTGCTCGGCAGGCTGCAAGCACTCTGTCTCAGCGCAGCCATGAGCAAGTAAGAAAAAAACTGCTCACATTGAAAATAGATGCAATTTATTTGTGATTACACATTGTGGCAATGCTTATCAGTGTTTGAAATAAGCACTGTGCATTTAAAAAGGGTTCACATAGGTATATTCCAACCTCCCTCACTGGCCTCCGCTATGGAGATCCTTTTGAGTTTTGGTTGTTGTGGTGCTGGCACAATACGGTTGGTAAAATCATTTTTTTATTTCTACCTCTGCTTTAGCAGGTCTACATCTAACCTTGAAAATGAGGGCCATGCAATGCAGCTCAGGAAATACAGAACAGGCAAAATGAGCACAACATCATGGTCAGTGTATAAAAAACTAAACCGATATAATAAACACCAGCTTGTTAATTACTGCTCTATCCATATTCTCCTATTGGTTTAGCTCAGCTAATGACAGTAGGGGGAAGGAAAAATGTCACCATTCAGCAGGAAAAGATTTGCTAACAAATACTAAAACGCATGTGCTTGGACAAATGGTCCATAGCTGCCTGTTTTAGTTAATCCAGTGAGAGATGAAAACAGGGGTTTGGCAACATTTCTAAAAGACAAAAAAAGAGGAGGAAAACCATAGAAAATTAACATGTTGAGAGAAGAGCGAGATGAAAAATAGCCAGAGTGAGGCATCCCTTCATTTCTTTCTATTTCACCAGAATCTGAATTTGAATCTGTCAAAGGCAGTCCCTCATAAGACTAATGTATTCTGTGGCTAATGGGGCTGGTAGCTTCGAGGGCTGGGCTGAGAGTCGGCACAATGATTCTCACTCATTTCCTCTGAAGGGCCAATTATCTCAAATAGAGGCATTATGAAAGGAGCCGAACTTGGTCAAGTGAACAAAACCTTGCAACTCTAGCTAGTGCCCCTAGCACTTAAGGTCATGTTACACCTCTGAGGGGAGGTATTGTGACTTTGGGGCAGTAAATTTGGCTGAAATACTGGCTAAATGTTGCTACCATTGATCTCCACTAAAATATATGAGAACAGAAGAAGATGATTGAGAACAGCAAAGTCTATTAGCATTGGGCGACAGGTGTACACTGTATGAATGTATTGTATGAATATTATTTGTAGGTATTACAAAGTTACAGATGAACATATGTGTGAAGAGCAAGAAAGAGGTCACACAATACCACTGTGTTATGTATGAGAGTGGGTGGCTGAGTGGAGATGAAGAGAGAAAGAGGCAGAGGAAGAAGAAGAGATTGTGTTGTCCTATGATGAAAGGCTTGATTGATTAGAGAGTGATGATTGCAGTAAATGGCCTGGAAGATGGCTCCATCTCTGTTTCCCGTTTTCTCCGTCTCTTTTACCTTCTTCCCTCACTCACTTGCTTTCTCACTTACACCTCTCTCTCCCTCCGTGTCTCTCTTTGTCACCCCCTCTCCCTGGTTTCATCATGGCAACCCATCAACAGAGTGCCTCTCTCTCCCCTAATGGCACAGCCATTAGCACTAATGCATTTCAAACGTACAGCAGCTGCTACATCACAATCTGATGGAAAGTACATGTCTTCCTCCAATCTCCACAATCGCCGTCCTTTCTTTCATCCAATCTTGAGTCTCTGTTCCAATGTGTTGCACTTTGTGTCAACCCCCCTTCAGCTAAGCGACAGTGGTCATCATCTGTAACTAGTATATGATGGGCGATGAGTGGTTTAACAACTGACTGATGATAATGTAGATGATAATATATTGTTGAACATATCATTAGTTTTAAAGTGATGCTGACCACAGAACATTTTCGATTTTGTAAAATTAGCAACATAGTTTGGTTATATGTTGCATAGTGAGATTAGCTTATTCTCTGAATGTTTATAGGATCAACAGCAACTCCACGTAAAGATAGGAAAATACATATGATATTTTTGGCCACTTGGGGGCAGCTGAAAAAAGTGACACATTACACAACACTGACACATTTTCACCCACTAACATTAGCAAACTGTTGCCTGTTCACACATCCAGCAGATACAGAGCAACATTTGCATTCATGTTGAGTTGTGTTTCTGGCCACCTGATAATTATAAGTCCAAAATTCACTCTCCTTTTAGCTGTTTTTGGTCTCCACCAACTCCTGAGAGAAATATGTTTCTTTAGCCGCTGAATGCTCCACAATGTTCCCCAGCTAGTCATTCATTTTGTCATCAGGTTGGTGCCGAACAGATAGTGTTCAGTGGGTTTTAAGAGCTTTTTCACTAAAAACTGCTGTCTGCTGCGGCTGAAAATGACTCAGAGAGCAAGAGTATCAAAAAACAGTAGTTATGGGTATAAAATCAAAACAATTACCTGAAAGAAGAGAAAGACTAGTGAGACTGATTATTCTCTGTAGGTTCATCACTATCGACCCCCTTTCACATACAAGTTGTCATGTGATCCATTGTTTTTATAAAAATATTGACTATAGGTGCTTTACGGTTTTCCATGCTTATTCAAACCAAACTAGACTTTGTAAACTCACATACTGCTGAAGTCACTAATTTCACAAATAAAACTAATTTGATTGATATAAAAAGTGTAACAGAATTGTTGAATACCGTACACGTTCCCACATAGGGAGAAGTATTTCTGATGATTATGTAATCGTTAGGATAATTGTTTGTACTGTCCTTGTAAAAAGATTTGTTAACCGTAGGCTAAGCATTACAAAGAATTAAACCCTCAGCATTAGTCACTGTCACTGAACCCACACACGTGCATGACCTGAGCTAAACTAGGCCATGCTCAGCATTTATCATACATTCAAACTGCATTGAGGGGACTCAAAATAAGCATCTGTGAGTATTTTTTTAGGACAGGTTAGGATAGAAAATTGTAAAACTCTTCAACTGTCACTTCAAAAAAGGTCCTGACAATACATGGCAACCCACTAACAGAAAATCCAGAACATCTACAAATGCATTATTGAGTCATAATTACATTGTGATCAGTCGGGACAATAACTCATATCTCCAAATATATCAGAATTCATTTTAAGATACTGTATCTATAATGATATTACAGATGTCACCAAGCCGTTTTATCATATAACAGCTTGACTGGATTCACATTGGAGATATACTCAATTCACACATGACTATTGAAAACATTTATTTCAGATATATCAAATTACATTTTAGCTAAAAATGCAAATTTGTCACAATATATTAAATCGTCATAATAAATGTTAGAACAGCTTGCTATACACCAAGCTGGCAATATCACCGGTGGCATATGGTGTACAAGCCTAATCTGGATTTTCTCCACATTGTCTCTACCACCAAACTATTTTCTGAAAACCAAGCATATTTAGCAAGCCTCACCGTGAATATGCACCAACATTAATGATTAATATGATGAAATAAAAGTGATATTCACAAAAATAAATAATGTCATCTAACTTATCTGAGAATTTAGTTATCAAAAGCTGTGCCAGAGTAGCAGAAGTTTGATTCCAGTACTTAACCAGCCTCTGTGTAGGTTTTATTCAGTGTATTACGCCTTGACCACACCGCCTACCTCGACCTGTGCCTGACGGCTACCTCCCTGAACTGCTGCAGCTCGCACATGTGCAGTGTTCACACAGACAGTGTTGCTTCTGCGGAGCTGCTAATGCCAGGCCTCTCTTTCCACACCGAGTTTGCCTTTGATAATGGCCATCAATAATAGAATGTTTCATTTCATTGCATTATACATTTAATTTATATTTAGTTTAGACAGAAAACGGTTAAAAGGCGTGTGCTCAATAGTAACTGGGGAGTTAAATAAGAATATTTATATTTTGTTCATGTCTGTGACATATTCTACAGATATAGACATTGAAACTGTAGTGAAAGGCGTGCATATTGCTGGTTTTATGTCAATAGATAATTTTTACTGTCTATTTTTGATAAGAACCACGAGCGCCACACGGAAAAAATAGGTGACACCGCAAATCTCTAGATGAGCGGCGCTGCAGCCGCCCCTGAGCCATCAGCCGGATCATGCGGGCTGTGTGGCTACCGAAAATGTTCCGTGATGCCCACGAGCTGCTCAGGTAGGCGGTGTCTCCCGGGCTTAAGGGAAATAACATTTTTGCAAGGCCAGTATTTTATTTCTTATTATTAGACCTATTGTACCAAGTCTTGACTCTCTATATGACTATATGATTTTAGCAGGGATGCCTTCTCCAAGTTGATCAGTCCCTAAGGCCTTGGTTGAGTAAGAAGTTTTTTGTTGACTTTTAGTAATTTTTATGGTCTTTATAAGGAGACCTCCTTACTGTATATGTTGCTTAAGTCGTTAACATTGGTATTCGGTGGGAGAAAAACTATGCAGTAAACCATTTTGACCTGGCACCCAGGAAATCATATCACCCAGAGAAACGCACTTTGGCTTTCTCTATGGAAAAGCAGCATTTAGATCTATTCCTAAACGTCGTATATACACACATTCCCGGATCAAAGCTGTAGGATTGTTTCATAACCTGATTCTGAAACAGAAAAATTTGAAATAAGTGATATGCTGATGCTATCCGGAAAGGCCTCAGAGTGCTCCACTTTCTGGCTGCCAAAAACAAAGAAGAATTTTGATATTTGGCTCTGAAGTTGCTGGTTCTCCCTCATCCCTATGAGAATTGCAAAGCAGCGCTGAAATGACTGTGCCGCCTTGGGATGACTCTGTTGCCAACACAATAGTCGAGTGTCACAGAAGGATGGGCACCTGACCTTGAGAAATCAGCGGCAATCCAACACCTTAATGTCTATTTCACACACCATTTCATTCCAATGGATTTAAAACCCTGAACGACCAACACAACAGTTGTTACGATCAACACTTTGACATCCATAATGTCCAGCAGTCAGGATGGTCAGAAAACTGGCTCTGCAGTTTGTGTGTGTGAGAAAGAGAGAGAGAGAGAGATTCAGGTCTTCCCACTGCTACGGTAACAGCTGCGATGGCAGCCGCTATGAGGAACAGGCGTGTCATTGAGTTTCTATGATGTCACCAGTTTGGCGAGGCGAGCAGATGGGCTGGGCCAGGTACAGAACCTGCCGTTAATAAACACATACCAATAAATACCCACTCGCCGACAAACACAAACAACCCACATCATGCTTTTCTAACCCACACCGGAGCGCGCACACACACACACACACACACACACACACACACACACACTCACAAATTCAACAAATTCATCAAAACGCACCGTCTCTCATGCATAAACACCTTTTCTCTTCATTTGACAGACTGCTCCACCCGCTAGTTTAAGATGCGACACATTTCTCCTAATATGCCCAAAGAGCATGCAGCCCTAATCTAATTAGAGTGTCAGTCAGCAGAGTGTTCACCCAAAGAGAAATTAGGAAAGCACAAAATCTACAAACAGGGAAAATCTTCTTGCAAGGATGTGACATATCTACCTCTCACCCCATCCACCCTTTCTCACCCCCCTCGTAAGATTTTTTTTTAATGGTTTCACAGTCACCCCTGCTGAGATTCATTACCTGGCCTGATTATAAAGGCAAATGAAATCAGCTCCAATACATTATTAATAGTGGAGCACCATTAGGATTCATTTGCAGTATTTGCAACAATATGATATATTCCAACTGTTTTCATGCCTGATTAGAGACACATACAGATAATAAAAATGTATATGAATGTGATGGAGGTGCAGAGGGTAACGGTGGGTGACAGTATGAGACTCGTGACTGGACAGAAAGGGAGATGGAAACAGGAAGAGAATAAAACGGAAAGGAGAAAGAGTAGAAACAGAGGGAGAGAGGAGTTTGGGTGGGGGCGGGGTGGATTAAAGAGAGTGCTGGCTTTTCCACTTGAGGAGGTATTGATGCCATATTGGATGCAGCTACTTATGAACAGGTGTGCTGTGAGTGGTCACTGTGACCCAGGCTCCACTCCCTGCATGGATTCACATCTGATTGAGGTGCATCAGAGCTGGGCAGGGAGATGCAGGCATCAACCCTCCTCAGGCCTAAGATGAAGGGACAGCTGCACTGCAGCTCCCTCCCTCGGACCAGCAGGGAGGGGTGCAGCCCGGCTACCCCAAGACTACAGCTTCAGAGTGTAAGCAACCATGAATAAAAATGGACTTTGCAGGGAAGTAGGGCTCATAATTATTCGTTTTAAATCAGTTAAAGCCTTTTCTCAAATATCCCCCAGGAGGCGCTGGTTTAAAAATCCATTTGTGGGAAGTGTACCATGACAGCGAGCTTGTCTCCCTGGAGACAGAGGATATGACAGTTGGGAATGTGCAAGTGTATCGGTCGGGTGAGGCTATATATATATATATATGTGTGTGTGTGTGCGTGTGTGTGCGTATCAGTATGCATGCATGTTTGTGGGGCATTTGAGTGTTTGCAAATTTGAGTCAGTGGAGCACGCAGGCTCACAAACACACAAACCAGAGTAATACCATTTCTACTCTTTTTTTTTTAGATTTCAAGTGCAGATCTCTAGTGTTTTAAAGGTCAGCTGCAAGAGAATGCAATGTTCAACTTGCTGTGGCTTGTGAAACAAAACGGACAGAAGGCTCTTAGGTAATACTGAAGACCATGAAAATAACAACCTAAAAAACACGCAATTATAGTGTGTTTGTGTGTATTCTTGTTTTTTTCCACTAATAAAATTAGGTTTTATTACCACATTGTCTCTGTGATGCTGATCACATTGTCATTAAAGAGAGTTACAAGTAAAATGGGGGAAAATAGCTAAATTGAGAGGGAATTGGAAAACAGATGGGAATGGGCAGAAAATAGGAAGATAAACCAGTTTGCCTGGAAAAGAAAAAGGGAAAAAAAGAAAGAAGAGATCTTGGAGAAGGAGGGAGAGGAGCGGGTGTCCTACTTTACCGTCACACCGTCTTGCCATACATGCTCCTTTTGAAGCTGCTCCGCCTCCTTGGCCAGTTTCTACAAGGAAACACAAAAAGAGTAGTGTGAGCGTCGGAAGTCAATATGACATTGATTTGGGCATGTGTGAGAAAGAGACAGACAAACAGATGGGAAGATGGGGACAGTGACCTTGTTCCCTAAAAAAGTGAGTACAGCTGCAAATTAACTGGATAATTCAGAGGATTAGGGAGCGCCACGCCCAACAACACCGATCTCCTTAAAGTGTTGTTGTTCATGATGTGTGTATTTGTCCGACTGACAGCTGAGCTGGCAGGGGTATGAGACACAATGTATACAAACTTGGAAGTAACAGGCCAAGGCACAGACCATTATCACCAGTGGTACTGAGATAGATCCACACCAGTCCAAATCCATACTGACTGATATTGACATTTGCAGGTTAGTGTCTAATGTGCTCACTTTTCCCTGGTGGTAGTTTGTTTGCCAACAAGCCAACACAATATTTGTCCATGCTTGTAGATAAGAAGTAGACATTAGCTGGAAAGGTAATGTTTGCTGTGATTCAAAGGGCATGGCTTTAGCTGCTGTCAAGGTGTTAGTAAGTGTCACAGTAACATGCAAATACAGTTCAAGATACATGGTTTGATTGACTATATGTCGACAACTGAAATGTCTGCACACCATGACTTGTATAGAATATTTAATGTGCACATTAAATGCATGTTTTTTTCAAAACTGATACATATGCTTGTACTGTATCAGTTTTTAAGTTCTAGCACCCGTGCACCACCTCTTCTTCTTCTTCTTCTTCTTCTTCTTCATATAATGCGCACATTTTCATTTTATTGACTACATGTACCAAAGTTCTCCATCTATGTAGACAGATATCAAACACCATACTTAGTGGTGTACACACAGGCAAGGAGTGCCTTCAAGAGACCAACAAATCTAAAATGTGAATTTCTTTCTTTTGGATGCCTTTTCCCCACACAGAGGAGACATGCCATCTAATTTACACAGCAGATGTAAATGATGTCACTAAAAATACCTTTCAGTAGTAGTTTGAGTGAAATTTTAGGTGTATTGATATTTTGTGTTTCTGTGTCATTCTGACTTATATGTAACATGAAACTTAATATTCTCATCTCAAACTAGTATCAAACACCACTACCCACTGATGTGCTTTAATAGTCTAACATCATTTACTATGATGTAGCTTAGGCTCATAGGAAGTCATCTAAGTGGCAAATATGGTGAAGCCTTGGAGTCTCCCTCCCTCTCATGCCTCAGTATCTAGGTTTCCCCGGGCCTCTAGGGGGCGATCTTGTTCCTGTCCCAGAATAGTGTGATCAGCCGTAGAAGTCCCAAGGCTCTGAAATTACTAACCCTATTTAGACCCCTGCTACAGTAAGAGCTCATTCATTTGTGGAGCCACACTGAAGGAACCAGTCCCCTACCATGGGACGCTTTTATCTACCAAAAACACACAAGACATAAACTCTCATTATAGTAAAAGCTGTCCTTTTTCTATTAAGAGCCCCGCCCACCTCATCTCAGCAGACGCTCCCACTCACGGCCACACAGACACAACACTGCTCCACCTCCTCTAAACACACACACACCAGGCCAAGAATATCAGGCTCTTACGGATGTCGTATAGGGACGTCGGAGCATAATAGTTTCAAGTATGTACATAATGTGATACCACTAACCTAATTTGTGACACATAATAGCAGAAAATCTGGATCATATGGAGTCCTCTGTGTCCTTATGCTTCTGCATTGTGCTTTTAATCACCTGAACAAGCCTTAAATAACAACGATAAGATTTCATTTATTTCCTAATGAGACAATAGGCGACTGAAACAATGGAATGAGGATCTAATTAGCCCATTTAAATTATTACCATTGAGTCCATTAGAAAAGACAGTAACTGTGTGGCTTTTCGTAAGAGAGGGTCAGCCTTGCTAAAGGGCAGCGCCACAGTGGTAATCTCTTGGCGAAACTATCAACACACATTTTTCAATTAGGGATAAACACTGAGAAGCTGAACAAAAATCTCACTGCATTTCCAACTCTGAGATTAGCCTGAAAATTAAAGCCATGTGATTTCTTTGTCACAACAGCTGGTACAGTATATGCAATGTTTTTTACTAATATGCAAAGTTTTTTTTGAGGACATAAAAAAAAATAAGCTGCATTTGCAGATCTGTTCCCATGCTTTTTTTCCCCTCAACCCTCTGTCATGATCTTTGATCTAGCTACCCTTTCATCCCCTTGGCTCAGTTTTTTTCTCAGCATTTAATCTGTCAGTGAGTCTCTACTTTGTCCCTTTACAAAATCAATTTCTCTCACCCTGAATATCCCACACATCATTTTTTCCAGTTCTCTGTTTCTCCAGCTGCCTCTCCCTTGGTATTTTTCCTCCCTCTCCCCTTGGTAGGCCACCATTTCTCTGGGACCCTATCTCTTCCCTAGCAGTTTAATGCAGTCCCCCTGCTCCAAAACAGCCATGTTTCTTCATGTGTCTTTCCTTTCTCTGTGTTGGCCCAGATGGATGGGCAACACAAACAGCCAATGAATCAGAGTGAGAGATGTGGGAAGGAGGGGGGTGGGGATATATCATCTATGCTGGTGGCTGGATCCCAAGCAGCTTAGAGCACTGGATGAGCATAGTGAGATCAGCACAGTACAGCACAGATAAGCTCAGTACAGGCCCACACAACACAGCAAATAACACTACAGCATACAGGCACAAAGACGCCAGAAGAGTTGACAGCATGAGCACGGGCCTCTAATGTTATTGCCATTGTAACCTTGACCCAAAATGCATCACATGTTGGGCCATTTGTCACCAAGCCTTCAGACAAGGTCAAGAACCATAAACACAACTCTGTAATGGATAGTGGCATGTGAAGTGCCTCCACAAGGTCTACAGTCTTAAACAACACACAGCGGAGTCTGTCATGTATGCAAACTTTGTACGTAATGGTGCAGGTGATAGTGCAGTTTGGTGATGTCTCCGCTGTCCAAGAACCCTGACGGTGAAAAGCCGTGCTCCCTCACTGTGAACTCACAGAGCAAGAAGACAGCAGGGGGAGAAGAAAACAACGAAAAGCTCAGCATGAGGCGATTAGGATCTTTAATATTCATAACTGTTGAGTTTGCTCTGTTCCAGAGGGGAGCAGTTTAATCACTCGAAGTCATGTTATTTCTAAGGGAATGACAGCACACCAGGGATGGACAGCGTCATGCTGTGGTGAGCGCCAACTCGACACCGGGCCGCCTGTGTGATTGCTGCAGCCTGTTAGGCCCTTCCACTGAGCATTAACTTAAAGGGCACTCGACACACCACATTGTCGTCTGTGTGATCTGGAGGGACACTCCAAAACAGCCGTACAATGTGTGTGTTTGAGTGAGAGGGCACTTGAGAAAACACGACACGGTCTGTACGTGTGATTGCAGCCTTGAATCGAGCTACTCGACATGTTCCAAACGACCCCCTCAGCTCGGTTTCTGGGTACCCTTAAGTCACCTTGGGGACCTAAAGACTGTGAAATGACTCTGCTGAGGTCACTTAACCTTGTCAGAGCAGCTAACGCTGCAAGGGAAGACCCTTAGTAAATTTCACAATGATTGTCTGCTTTGTGAGAGTGACAATCATAATGGTAAGCCACTAAGCGCTTTGAAAAAAAGACGTCTAAATATAGAATGGCTTTCTTAAGGGTCCTTCCCACATTGTTGAATTAAATGTCCAGATGCAGCATCACTAGAAACTACATCTTCACTTCACTCGAGCAGGAAGAATCATTAGTAATGGCATGTTTACATAGAGACAGTGTAAAGGACATGATACATCTGTAATAACCATCACAGACATAGAAAGGAACATTCAAAGTTGAGTGAAAACTGCTGTGTTTCATGGCTGTTGACAAATTCATGGTACATCAAACAGTCACCACTATGTCATGGCCTGCTCAATGTGCTGTAGAGAGAAGTGCAGTGTCATGCAGCAGTTAGTCCATTAGGGGGCAGCAGTCTGAGTGTACCAATGAGCCCCGGCAGCGGCAGCAGCAGCAGCAGCCAGTGGAGCCTGTCAGAGTGAGAGCAGTCTGCTTTAAGCTCTTCATTCTGTCTTCTCCACTCGGCCGGGATTAAGGCCAATCATAGAAATCACTGAGTCAGAACCGTCCCACAATAACAGATGGAGGGACTTTCCACTCCAGAATTTTAAAACATCACAGAGAAACTCACTTTCACTTCGCCTCGCACCCTTGCTGCTGCTGCTGCCATCCCCCCCCACCACCACCACCACCTTTCATTCTCTCGCCATCCTTTTATCTCTCCTCTTCGCTCGGCTGTTTTATCCTGCCATCATATGCTGTACTCCATTTCTCTCCATCTGTCTCAGTTTACTGCCCTCAAACTTTCTCCTCCTCTAACACAATATTAATTCCAACAACACAGTCACAAACCAACTTCAAAACAGTTTAATTGACTTCACATGGCACGGAACTCGTCAGCAACGTAGGGTGAAATGGGAAGAAAACTTATGACATGTTACATTGTTACACGTTCCTCCTGTTAGTGGCGGAACCGAAAGGACAGAACATCCCATTTCAAGTTCCAGTAACAAACTACTTTGAGGAGGACAGTGATAATAAGAAAAGGCTCTCCTCTTCAGAATGGCCGAACAATGTTAAAGTCTATAATGAGGAGAAATAATGACCCTTAATTCCAGGTCCCTGGTTGGTTTGCTACTGGCAGCTGGGTATTGTAGTCCTTATTAGCTAACTCTGACATAGGATCAGCATGGATGGGTGGGAGACCCTGTCTTTGTTCTGTGATCCAAAACACCCCGTGGCAGGCCCATTTGCAGAGGCTGTGTGTGTAGTGCTATTGTAGCATGTGCTGAGATAATCCCTGCCTTTGTTCCCCCCACCGCCATAATCTTCCCCCTCCACAACGGAAATGTTTCTTTTGAATTTCCCCACTCATTGCAGCGCATTCCCAACTCCACACTCTGCTGTTTCCACGGAGACTGGATCTGGAAGACGCAAGCTGTCACCTACCCACAGCAGCAGCAACTCACCAGCTTTTCAAAATCAAACACCAGCTTTCTACACTCCACACTGGCCCGCAGAAACACCATATTTCCACTGTAGATTGCCAGCATTGTGCTGAAGCTTCTGTGTGTAGTTCAATGGGACAAGAAAGGCAGCTGTCTTTACTTTGCAACAATGCAGTAACTCTTTGCAGCAGCTAAACTCCCTTATAATGGTTCTTCAGAGCTACACTGAAAATAATTGACCTTGATCATAAGCTCTTGTGCACTATTCAGTCTGCTTGTAAGTCCAAAATATGGATAGAATCAAAATACAATTATGTTAGAAGCAATGTCACAGGAGCAAATTAGCTAATTTAATATATTACTGACTGTTGAAGTATCTCCATAAAAAAACAATATGAATTCTCTTTTAATTGGGGCACTTTTTGTTTCATTTGAGATACTCCATTCAAAATAATATGCATTTCGCTCATTAAACCACAGAGCCTTTGAAGCTAAGTGGCAGACTCATCAAAGCACAGAACCGGGCCAAAGACCATTGTACTGCACATTATCATTCACTGGAGCAACTACCACTGTAAATTCAATTAAACCTCCTATGGGATGAATGCTACAAACAGCTCTATCACATCATTTACTCACAGGCCCACATGTATACACAAGTCACGATGCACGTATCTTGCACAAATTTAAAAGACGGAAAGGTCAAACAAGGTCACTGCCGGAACATTGCAGAGAGTCAACATCACACAGATCTGCAGCCCTGACTGCTCGCAGGTAGCCAAGTGTCCTACATGGAGGGGCCAGCAGAGGGCTCAGGGTGAGCGTGCAGGCGGAGCGGTGTGTCAGTGGGACCAGGATCAGCTCAGTGACATGTGAGTGTCTGGCTGGTTAGGCTCACTGTTCATTGTTTGACAGATAGTCACAGACATGCCTAAACTGCTGCCTGGCCTTTCCTGCTGTTACTGGCATCAGTCAGACAACAGAGACACAGTGAGAGACACAGTGAGAGAGGAACGGAGCCTAAAGGCGCCATTTACAAAAAAAATAAGATTCAGTTTCTCTAGCAGCCCATAAGGCATCGACCTTGTAGGTGACTGAGGAGGAGAAAATTGCATACCCATTGTCTGGAACAAGGGATAGCTAAAAATAAATAAATCAAAAGAAGCCCAGTGACATTCCACTAGAATGAAACGGCGCACATGACTGCTCTTTTAGTTGGTACATCTGTTAACAGGTGTGTGCGATTGCCTGGATGACCAGCTTGTTTCGTCCGCCTCCTCAGCAGGCTGAGTGGGGCGGAGTAGAGCGAAACAGCATCAGGATGCAGGGCAAACGTCTCCTTGATCAGAGGACACAAACGCAACAGAAGAAGACCGAGAGCTGATGCGTGTACTCCGCCACTCTAAATTTCAACAATCTGTTATCTGTGTCACATCTTGACCAAAACTCCAGTGATGCCAAAATGCACAGATTATGTGAAAACAGACACGCAAACATACAGTACGCGCAGGAAAACAATGGCAGCGGCTGAAAGTCCTCAGCATCTCGTTTGGAAGCCAAGCATGATTGTTACAGCATATGTGTGAGTGCTTAATGCATATACACATATACACATATAGACGCACTCTCAATCACCACTGGTCACATATGACACCCACACAAACGCCACTCAGATGTATGTGCATACTGTACACTTGCAATCTGCTCAAAAGAGCTCTCACTAATCAACATGCAATCAATTAAACACACATTTGTATTTTCCGCGCCCTTTCCTTCGGCAGGCTCAAACTGGATGCTGAACTTGAATGCAAATACAGTTGGAAAGGGTCGGACTTCTATTGTCGATTAAAATGAGAAAATGAAAGAATTTTATTGGGGCTGGGGGGCGGGATCCTGTTTTGGAATTTCACTGAACATATTGTATCCAAAATACAAAAATGTCTTTTCACAAGCTGAGAAATCAATTTGTGACCAGACTGATTTGGAGATGGCCAGGGCGAAAAAGAGGGCAGTTGGAGAAAAAGATAAAACCCACCATAGAAGGGAGGCAGGTGCTTTTTTGTATTTTTTTTTTTTGCACAAAGCCATACCAATATTATCTCAGTCCATCAGCTTAGCAACCTTCCTTCCACCTCACCTCACCACAACAATGTCTGCAGTTCAAGGGCGAACAGTCAATTTTTTGCCCTTTACTTCAATCATCCTCCCTTTACTTCAGATTGCTGATAGAATAATGAAAGCAATTACACATTCGGGGCTTAAATGGGGGGTTATTATTCACCTAAAAGGTCATGACATGTTACCAAAAAGATATTTTGTGATGTCTTGCAGATTTACCTCGCTCCCTCCCCTCCTGCTTTTCTGCTACAAAGAGAAAGTGTATGGTGTCTGACAAATGCGTTGTCAAAGTGCCAGAGAGTCCAGTGACAGCAGCTGGTGTTTGACAAAGTGTATCATTGACAGTGTGTGGCCGGGCAATTGTTCGGGATTTACACACACACGTGCACACGAGTACACACCTTCAGTCATATTCATCCATGCACACAAACACGCAAACTTAGACTTGCACAGACACCCCATCCAGTATTCCAGCAGACATAAGAGAGGAAAAACATGCAGACACGGACGTCTCTCAAAGCAATTACAGCAGATTGAAACCAAATTAAATTTGAAGCCTAGAGCAACACCAGCGACTGAACGTCTATGACAGATATGACAGGGGAGGAAGGGAAGTGCTGCGGGACCAAAGGGTGGAAGGGATGTCGGAGAGAACGGCAGGTGTGGGTCACAGAGGAAGAGAGAGCTGCTTGGATAGGAGAGCAAACACCGACAGAAGTAGGGCAGAGAGCTGGACCCATACAGAGATCAGGAGGGGTTCCTGCCAGGACTTTAAGGACCATGCAGATGATTTTGCATGTTTTAACTGTATTCGACATTTTTTACTGCCGACTGATTTCAAAAACGAACCATCTGTTTATAGACTATCTTCAGGGCAGTCACTGGTTTATATTCATTTCAGTACGGAATGAACTTAAATAGGTAATCAGTCAAAGTAAATGTTTTGTCACCTTTATCATAATGCTCTGACATCTATGACCGGAGAGTCGGCTGCTGAACAGCGACCTTTTAAATGCAACAGATGACCAAATTCACACTCATCTCTTTTCTTGATATCCATGTTTGCTCGTTGTTTGTGTTGTTGAGTTTATTTTCCAAACAACATACTGTAGCTCCTGAATGCAATGCTTTTCTCAACCAGTGATAAGAAAACAAGAAAAATAGTACAAGCACAAATTGTGCAATATGAACAGAGTCCATGTAAATTGATTTTCATACTGTAATAAAATTAATAAAAATCCACAGCTGAAAAGCAATCTAAACCATGGTATGCTTTGGCAAATTGTCAGGAGTAATGTAAAAAAAATAAATTGACTAAAACATGCATAAGATATGTTGCAATGTGTCATCTATGCAAATTATGTTAGTGTATCTTGAAAAATTATACAATTATAATGAATCACTGAGTAAATAATAGAGTATAAATAAAAACAGCAACACTACGTCCAATAAAAGGACTTTATTTGCAGTAATCACACTGGAAAATGATACCACGCGAGTAGAAATATACCATAATCTGTAGACCATTTAGAAATCACAAACATGTGCTCGTTACAGGCATACAGATTAGCTCAGTTTCCAGTTCTCCAAGAGATATCATTTCTCCATTTTCATTATTCTAGTCCAAGAAATGACAGGATTAGTTGTGGCGGCTTTTAAACATCTGATGTTATCTTCCTCTCCTGGGTGAACAATTAATCCCTCTCACTTCCCTTCTTCTCATCACCCTCTCTCTCCCCCATCCAGGCTTCATCTAGCCTGCATTCTGCTGTTCCTCTCTTCTTCTCTCCCCCCACCAGACTGTCTCTCTCTCCCAGAGGAAATCTTTTTTACTAGAGAGAAATGGAGCTAAGTGCCCTGGCTTTTACGACGTCATCGTGAAAACTATGTTGTTTGCTAAATGTATGATAGTAGTTCAGTCATCCAGACATATCTCAGTCCCATGAAGCATTCAAGTTTAGATCTGGTTGTGGTGTTTGTAAATCCAATCTGAACATTCACTTTCCATTAGCAAAAACAATATTAGATGAATCTATAATCAGGTTCAGATTTCAGATACAGTATGATGGAATTTCAAATGATAATTTGACACACTTTTACGTCAATATGTCTTCTGACTAACAAATAAAGCCGATTGTTTTCATTGTGTGGAGAATGACTAGCTTGCTAGCAGGTTTCATATGATAATGCAAACAACATCTGGCTCACAATGTAAATGTTTGATCGGTCTGCTGTGGCTCGTCCTCATAAAGTCTACACTCCTCGGTCACCGAGAGATGACTCTCTAAATATTCAACATGAGGACGATTCCCAACATTCACAAGAGCTGCGACTGGTGGTAACATAATCTTCAAAATGGGCCAATAATATCCACACCTGAATACATAAAGAGACAAAGGTTTGGTAATAATTTGGTAATACTGCACCTGGAAGCCCATTCCAAGTTACTGTATGCATATTTATATGCATTATATAGCTCATTATAGCTCAATCCTCCTTTTTCTTTTTAAACTCTCCTCCCAGTCCTGTCTAAGAAAATAATCCCACAGCTTTCTTTTCATGTCTGTCAGAGTGGAAAGAGTGTGCTCTATTTTCCGAGCTGCTAATTCACTAGAGTGACTGGTAATATGTGATGTTGTTATTTCATTGGTGAAATATAATCTGGAGTTCAAAGCACCACCCGCAAGTTATACCATACTGTATGTTTGTTACTACCAGAGACTGTATAAACATGATCGCTATATATTGAGGAAGACTTTGAAATATGCAACTTTATCTGTCTTACCCAGAGTCAAATGACAAAATCAATTTCAATGTCATCATCGAGATACTGTTGGTCCTGGACGTGGAAAGAAATGCCTTTCAACAGCTTCCATGCTGTCTGTATCTTGTTAACACACATAGAAAAATGAATATACAACAGCTGACTGTACACAGCATGTAAAAAGTCCTGTCATCACTCAGTGAGGCTGCATATTGTTGTAACTTGCCAGAAACACAACCCAGCCGACACACAAATGTTTTGGTGGCTAACAAGATAAAACATGTAAATAGGACATATTTAGGGTAGTTTTCACGGTACATGTAAGTACTGCATGTTTCCACCTGCTTCAATGTGAAAAAAAGTGAAGCGTCAAGTTAGCCATTGGGTCTATGATACACATGAAGTAAATGCAATGTCCCTTGTTCGAATCCATCCAGGAGCCTTTTCTAACATGTCGTCCCCCATGTTGGCTGACAAAAACGCTAAATGATGCATGAAGACAGAGGAGACAAATTCATTCAATAAATTGACATTCATGCATGCTGAGGTGAGCAACATATGAAATGCCGTGTCACGCTTGATTAATTACCATATGTATGAAAATATTCACATATTTTCTTTTTGGAAAAGCTTTTTGGATTAGCTTAAAACATGTGCAACTTTGGAAACATAATTACCTCTCACCTAGGCTAAACAGATCCCTGTATTGAACACATTAAATTGATGTGTTCACCTACTGTGAATAAAACATGAAATGAAGTTTCTTTTATGTCAGTTGTTTTGTTTATTTTATGGTATTAAGATGGTTGTTTGCAAGCTCTTCTGTACTGTATAATCCCTGTGATCAGTTGCAAGAACCAGAAACACAGTGTTGAGGGTAACTGCATCAACATACACAATAAGGTGATCTTAAAGAAGCCCTTCATAATTCGTATATGGAGAATCCAACACAGGAAATTCACTTCCATCAAGAGTGGCTGTGATATGTAATGCGAGACAGAAGAATTGGGCTAATTAATGCTGACCATGAGAATAAAGCAGTACTCAGGATAAATGACAAGACACAACAAGAAGTAGATCCCAGGGCGTACAAGGCCGTTCCATGTCTTATCAGCCTAACAAGCGTGAAAACACACATTCGACACTTCCTAAACTCAAATTATCAATTTTAAACGTATACACACGTACAGAATCAGAAGCACACGCACGCATCTGGCACTCACCCAGCATGAAGACGCACAAAAGCCATCCACATACATCTATTTTTAAAGAATGCAGCCACTGAGCATTGTTGAAGGGTAGAGAATGAAAATACCTTATTCAAATCATCCCAGAAAGAACAAACTCATTTTTGAGAAAGCTGCGAACACACAGCCGCCTGCTGGTGTATTCAGTATCATTATAGACAAACATTGGTCAAAGATTATACTGTGCCGCTCGTTCTGTCTGTGTGTAGAAGTCAATTTACCAGACGGCATTTTCAGTTTCTCATTGGTATACCCTGTGCGCCTTTTATCTCACCTGTAACGTGCTAAACATATCTCCAGTTAGGGAAACAACAGTCTGCACGAAAGACAGCTACATAATATAAAAGAGCAATGTGGAATATGTAAAATTACAGAAAAGCCCTTGCAGGGGAGAAAGAAATGGTGAAAGATAAAATGAGCGAAAGTAGACGAATTTCAGAAGATGAAGAAAGCAAAAGTGTGACAGGGAGAGAGAGAAGGCGAGAGCTCAGCAGCACTGAAGCAGTCTAACCTTGACAGAGAGCATCTTCTGACAAGCATCTGCCTCCTGTAATAATTTAGAAATAATCTCCATCCACAAAGGCCCAGCAGTCTGGCAGAGCAAATGCTCTGTGCCTGATCGATCACTCCGATTCAGCCAGCTGCCGGTCTCTGTGTGCGCAGGCCCAACATCGATCTCAGGCCTTCTCCCTCTTCCTCTCTCTGCTGTTCACAGTATGATGATAAAGTGAAGAAGAGAATCAAATGGTGAGAGAGAATGGAGATGCGGGTAGTGATGTCAAACTGAGAAAAACAAAAAAGGGATACAGAAGAGAGATTTGAAAGCAGATTTCAGAAATAATAGTGCAAAGTAAAAGAAAACAGAGAGAAAGCTATTGAAAATTGAAAACTGAAAACATTTTAGAACAAAGCAGTGGATGCATCTCCCCAAACTACAGTACAAAGTGAATCCAGGCTATTATGCGTCTGCTCCCTCATGATGCACTGCTTAATGACAAATATCATTCACAGGACAACAGACAGTGCTGTTGTTGAGAGTTTTTGGAGGTACAGTGGGTGGCCACCCAGTTTCAGATACGAGGAATACACACTAGCACACAGAGGCACATCCTATCAACACATTGAATTACTACTGAGCGTTGTGACAGCATTAACTGCCACTGTGCATTTGGCCCCTAGCAATTAATTGACTTTTAAATAGTCTGCCATTAGCACCAATTTAAATGAATAGATGTACTCCTCCGCCTTCACTTAGCATACTTTGTCATGGCTGCCTTTAAGAAGCAACTCCACTGTGTCATCCGAAATGGTAGTGCAGCAAGCGAGGTTTCAAAACAGGGTGAGGACAAAATGAACCATGCCTCTAAAATGTCATTATCATGCACTAGAACATGATTATAGTATCAGCATCAGATTAGACCTTTACACTGAAACACCTGCGTGCATGTGCGTGTGGTAAAACCTAAAGTTTTGTCTGATGTGACAGCCAGGAAGGGAGATGTTGGAAATACTTAGGTGAGTGTATACAAGGGCGTAATGTCCAATGGGGATGGTGGGGGTGCATCCCCCTCACGTTTAAATTATTTAAAAGTGAGGGGGTTTCAGTTTCAGTTTGACTTACTCACTAAAATCTCTCTAAACAGAGACTTCTTACAGTCTAGCTGTCATATTTTAGTCAATATTCTCCAAAAAAGATGCTAGGATTCAATACCATTCAACGATAATCCAGTATAGGACAGTGCTCTTCGTAGTAAGGGTACATATACGATATTTATCATAACGGTAACAAAAAACAAATGTGATTTTAATTGACATTAGTGTAATACCGCAATGAACATAGTATTACATGCTTACAACAGACTACCATTAATTTGGAAAGCCCAATAACCCGTTTCATAATAATGTAGGAAAATTCAGGAAATAGCCTATTTTCTGATTTTTTGGGGGGTGATTCAAAGAACCTCTGACTTAATGTGCCCCCCCCCACCTGTGAAACAAAACCTACACCTTTGAGTGTATAAGTGTAATGTATGGTGTTCAGTATTATAAACTGTACAGTATGGGAATGGGGGAGCTGGGGTGGGGGGGTCAAATGGTAGAGGCTTATTGTGATAAGCTGAACCTGAGCTTGTAAGTTTGTAATCAATGATAGGGATTAATGTGTATCAAAAAGAAGAAAAAAAGCCAGGTTGCTTTTATCTGAGGCCGCTAAGATTACAGGAGCAAAGGACACACATGAAAAAGAGAGCGAGAGAGCAATGAGGAGAGGGAGAGAAACAGTAGAAGCAGGCAAGAGAGTAGAGAGGGGGATAGAAAGAGAGGGGGACAGAGCGAGATAATTATTATCATAGAGGTGGTTTTCCAAGGTCAATATTTGAGATTCTCCTCGACTGTCTCTCTGAAGCATAGCCCCCACCCCCCTTCAGCACCTCCTCTCTCCGCCGCTGCCTCCAGGCAATTCCTATCTTCCCTTCCCTTCTTCTCCCATTGCAGCGCCTTTTCCCTGTCACTCATTCAGCAGAGGAAGGCAGTGTCCCATCCCCCTGGTCACTGCCTCGAATGAGCCAAAGCTAGAGCCGACAGTTGGCGTATAGCTTTTCAAACACAGGATGAATTAAATGGGCGATAAACAAACAAACACTCTGTGTAGTTTGGGGAGCCACCTGTCAGTCAGCGAAGAAACAAGGTAACAGGGCATCAAACCACATCTCCCAGCCCCTACTTCATTGGCCTGTAAGGAAAAACACCTGCCAATCATGAAAAGTGTTAGGTAATTATGTTATGACAGGCTGTCAGAGCTCAAGACAGTGGGGCAGAAATCATGGATGAGGAGGAGGAGGAAGAGGAGGAGGGGCAATGGGCTGCAAAGGAGCGGCAGGGGAACCAGCGTTTGACAGCGTGAACGCAAAACTTCTCCTGAGGACTGGAAAGTACACAAGAGACTGAGATAACTTTAGCAGAGGAGTATTTCAATTGTCCAAACACGCTAACAATTCATTTAAACCTCTTACAAAAAAAAGAGGTTACAAGAGGTTCTGAAAAAGAGTTTGTGGATTTGAAAAGTCACAGAGAAACTGCAGTTAGAGTGTCTTGTGACGTATTTCCAGGTAAAACAGCTCTACTGTATGAGTTACGAGTTTGATCACTCAAAAGTGGGAGTGGCTTAGCAAATACGGCGTGACATGGAGTTGTAGAGGCCTCCACCCACACCTCTCTCACCTGCATTGTTGGAACAGGAGGCAAAGGACAAGGGAGAAATGACAAAATTAGACCCCCAGGTGCTGTTTTATATGATGGATTAGCTGGTTGCCCCAAATCATATTTGATTGGATAAATGTATCTATACACCCTCGTGTTTAAGATGAGTCATTAATTACATTTTTTTTTTTATTTAAAATGATTGAAATGCCGTACAGGAAGAGAAAAGAAAAGCATTTTGAGATAAATACACACACATTATACGAAGATATAACTGAACAACACAGGATTTAAATCTTTATTGCACTTTATTGTCTTTAAGCAATTTTACATAGTTTGATTTTTTATAGCACACACAAAATCTATCATTACGTCAATTCTGTGATTAGATCCAATATTTGAATTGATACAAAAGCAGTTTTATGCTGATTTCACTTTCTTTACTGGATAAGATGATGAGTTGATCAAATAAATCAGACTGAAATGATTAGTCGATTAATAAATACATTTTGATAATCGATTAATTGTTGAAGTCATTTTTTCAAGAAAAAATGCCAAACATTATCTGGTACCCAAGGATTTGCTGCTTTCCTCTGTTTCGTATCATTGTGAACAGAATATCTTTGGGTTTTGGACTATTGGTCAGGCAAAAAGAGACAACTGAAGATGTCACGTGCTCTGGGACATTTTATTAACTGAATGGTTAATCGATTAATTGTAAAAATAATTGACAGGTTAACTGATAATGAAAATAATCATTAGTTGCAGCCCTAAAAATGTAATAAAATTAAATAAAACCGTAAATGTCAAATAGTTAATAAGTGTCTTAACCCAAAACATGCTTTTAAAAGCTGGTAAACATCACCAAACAAGACTTTGAAAGTCACCGAAAAGTCCTGAATCTAATGTGTGGGAGCCCCGTGGGAACCCTGACTTGCACCCACACACCATGTGTAAAACAGTGCCACCAGGGGGGCTCTGGGCATTTGCCTCTGCAAATGTTCTCTAACACCAATAAAAGACCTGTTTCTTTTTTGCATAGTCACGATTGCAGGCCAATGCCACAACCGACATGAGGCGATGCAACAAGCTGAGACAGACTCTGAATGGCTTCCACTTAAGAAACAAACACAACAGAAGAGAAGTGACAGCACACTGCAAATGAATGCAAACTTGGGAGAAATGGAACGGGGAAAATAATTCAATCTGCAGCCACCTCCTCCGGTCAGCCAAGGAGAACTGAGCTGAGGGGAAGGAGGAGGAGGGAGGAGGAGGAGGAGAGAGGGCTGAGGCGTGGGATGCCTTTCTGCCTGGGCAGGGCTAGGGTGGCAGGCGCCCAGATAAGCTGGGGCCGAGCAAAGATTAACTGCTTGCTCTGATGGAAGAGCAAAGTAAAAGGCAAGCCGACCTCTGATTCCCTTGGCCTCTCTGCGTGAGTGTCCTTTCTCTGTGAGGACAAGTGGTCGGGACTGTGTACATTAACCATGATGAGAATGTTTTAACAGAGTCAACACCAGCTCAGGCAGAAACTAATGTCATTTCTCCTGTGAGCAATATGAGCTGCGTGACCTCTCATATCCTTTCAAACTCATTCCTTTTTGTCTTTCACATACAGTCAAAAACGTTTCATTTCCCGCAGTCCTTCGCTACACAATAGCCTTGGTGGGCGCACCTGCAGAGCTGGCAAGAGGCTTCTCTGAAGATCACTTCCAATTGTCTAAGCCCATCCAGTTGCTGAAGCACAGGCATTACAATAAGACAGAGCTTTCCTGGTGAAACTGAGCTGTTCTGCAAGATATGTAGTGGTCCAGTGAAGTTGATTTCTTGGATCATTCTAGTGTGGTTGAGCTCAAGTGCCAAGTGCAGAGCTCTGTTAGCTCTACAAAGAATGAATCGGTCCTATTACCCCAGGGACTTTTCTTAGCTGCTTTCTTTCCAGAAAAGTTGATGATCAGAAGAAACCCAACACTGGCCACTCAAGTGAGTTTTTAGCGTTGTTTCCCTTTGTGTGGTGGATTTGTCATTTGTATACAGTACAAGACTATTTTTTACTTTCAATCATTTGGAAAAGGTCCATAATGCAATGATTACAAGACCACCAAACCAATTGCTCTTTGTCTTTGTTTTCTAGGATGAAAAAATTGATTCCAAAAAGTTTTACCTTTTGTAAATCAGATTATCCAAATATATGCAGCAGTCACCATCAGTGTGTTTACATATGTATAAGTAACCTGGTTACTGTCTGCAGTATCCTTCTTAAACAAGAAAAACATTAAATAGAGTATGGGGTCAGAGAATCCCGATTAACACATCTAACCTCAAACCTAATTATTTTGGCCATGTGCATGCATATGTAACTGGGTTTCTACAGGGTTTAGGTGAGTGTACGTTGATGATATAGACCTCAGACAGGGAACATATCACTTAGAAAGCAGTGCCGTCATATCAAAGAAAAAATCATTACACGTGCATCTTCATATCCAAAACAATTACATCCAAAGACGTACTAAAATTCATACACATTTGCACAGTAAGAGAAACCAGTGTCTCACTGTGTCGCTGATCTATGTAAAGATCTAAATGCTTAAAAATACAGTGGGGCAAAAAAGTATTTAGTCAGCCACCAATTGTGCAAGTTCTCCCACTTAAAAAGATGAGGGAGGCCTGTAATTTTCATCATAGGTACACTTCAACTATGAGAGACAGAATGGGGGGAAAGAATCCAGGAAATCACATTGTAGGATTTTTTATGAATTAATTGGTAAATTCCTCGGTAAAATAAGTATTTGGTCACCTGCAAACAAGCAAGATTTCTGGTTCTCACAGACCTGTAACTTCTTCTTTAAGAGGCTCCTCTATCCTCCACTCGTTACCTGTGTTAATGGCACCTGTTTGAACTCGTTATTAGTATAAAAGACACCTGTCCACAACCTCAAACAGTCAGACTCCAAACTCCACTATGGCCAAGACCAAAGAGCTGTCAAAGGACACCATAATAGATAATGTGTGCATAATAGAAGTAGCAAGCTAACGTTAGCTACTGTTTAAGATTTGGTCAGACTAAAAGCAAAGTGAATTTCAGAGCGCAGTTGCATGTAAGATCAATGCAAAGATGCGAGTGGATGCAACTTTGCCCTAGGCAGCAAGAATTTTCGAGAATTTAAATGTTCCAACCTAAGCAAAAACATTGCACAAATCTCAAGGCTTTATTCCAATTCGAAACAAGAAGGGTGTGGAGGAAAATAACAAAGTTTTGCCCCCAGTCCAAGGCTGAGGCAGAGCTCTCTCCACACACCGACACAGGTGGTGCTTACTGTACATGGCTAGCTATCTTACTGTACAATGGCATCCTGGGACGAATACGTAAACACGGACTGCAAAAACCTTACCTTACCTTACCACACCTTAGCGAGTACACCAATGTTTCACATTACATTAGTTGACCTTTGAATCTACATCAAGATGAAACAAGCAGACGCCATTCATTGTGAAATGCTTGTGTGCACAAGAACAATTGTCCTAAAACCTGTCGTTAGACGGGAAAAAAAGCTCAGTATAAGTGAAGGTGAAGACATGGCTAATCATTTTGCAAGATCATGATCTGGTCTTATTTTTAAATGTCACACTGAGAAGGATGAGATCTACAAATGGCAATTATGCACGCAAAATGCATGTGAATGGCAGATTAACAGAAAATCTACATTTGGGCTATGAAAAGGTTTCAGCTCTGGTTTTCTAGCCCTTTTCCGCTTTGTTAAATTCAGAAGGCCTTTTGTGACAAAGCTAAATATCTCTTCATTGCTGTATTATGTCCCAAATCCACAGGGGCTCCTCCGAGACAGCTGTGGCTATTCCAAAAGAAAATTGGCTTTGGCAGGGAAACAAAGGGAGCCAAAGGGCAGTAAAAATGCTCAACTTGAGGTTTGCTTATACTCAGATTGCATGTCTGTTCCTTTTTTCTTTTTCCCCTCAAACAACCCCCTGCTGTCTAGAGGTAACAGTGGTACAGTCCAGTCTGGGAGATGGAAATGTCATGTGGAGAGGGGAGGTGAGATCAGGGGCTGGAGAAAAAATCCAGAGTTGCAAAATTTCCTATGGTACAGTCAGCATATCAGTGGCTATTTTGTATAAATATTATATTACCCTGGCTCACCTGTACATTTCCCATATTAAAAAGGCTGTAATTTCACCCCATTGCTGTTCTTTTGCAATACAGGGCAGTTTCTGCTAGGCTGCATTAATGCTGCTTTGAGAGAAAGGCTGGTAGGACTGGATGAGATCATTGGGAGGCTGACATGCTTTATGACCATGGATCATTGGCTAACATTGGAGTTACATAAGAACGAGCATTTCTACACCAAGTGTTTCAGAGACGATACCAGACAGGAGAGAGGAGTCCGATTGTGAAATGAGCAGTGGAGCAATAACTCACCTCTTGTCTTTGGGGAACTAAATGTTTGGCAAGGAGAGTTTTACAAATACAAGTACACCCGCCCACCCCCACCAC
>LKNJ01000006.1:0-112392 GCA_002120245.1 Maccullochella peelii
TTTTTGGTTTGCGAGTACCCAAAATTACACACAAATCTTGTTTTTCAATTACAAATCATGTAATACACATTTACAAATCATTTTGAGACTATATTCACCCCATAAAGCAGCCTATGTTCCACAACACACTGAATAAACTCGTTATATCAAAGGTTGCTGCCTCTAAGAATGTTCTTCTCTGAAAAGTTATATAACAAGTTAATCTGGTACTCTTGAAAACAAGGTTTTAAACAGGTTAAGATCCAGTGAGAATCATTTAATGAAATGCACAATACCTTGTTTTATTCATGAGAAATTCACGTGTCAACTGATGAAACCAAATTAACTTTCTCTTTTGAGACAGAAACTTATAACTCAGAAGTTATTAGATTCTCTATTGTGTCTCCCATTCTTTTCAGTCATCTCAGACAACATTAATTAACTTAGTCTGGGACAAAGGTTCATTCCCTCCCACTCCTACCATACTGTGCCTTTGCTTTGTTGCCATTATCTGCCGTCTGCCTTGTCAGCACAGCCAAATAAACGGGTAGGGATTCAGCAACTTTTGAAAAGCGTGAATATGGCAAACATGTTCCCATTCTCGTGTAAGTACAGTGTGATATATCTATTCTTGTTTGTCACTTGACTTTTGGAAGTGTTTGTTTATGCGTTTAACTGTTACAACAGCAACAGATGGACAGGTAAAGGAACCAGCTCATCTCCATGACCTGAATGAGCCTCTTATTGACCACTCAGAGGGCCAACTCTTCTTGAACGAAGCCTTCAAAATTATTATGGAGGAGGTGCTCTGCAAGGGCACAGACGTCAAACAAAAGGTCTCTCGTGAAGCCTAAAATCACAATCGTGTCAGAACGCAGTCAGTATTCTGAACAAAACTCCATGTTTTCTTCCGGCAGGTTTGTGAGTGGAAAGAGCCAGAGGAGCTGGCTCTGCTCCTGGATCTGGAGCTGAGGGCGGCAGGGGAGCCACAACACAGGCTCCTACAGAGAGTTAAAGATGTCGCCAAGTACAGCGTCAAGACAAGTAAGACTGCCAGAGACAGGCGAGACATTTAAAAACTGTAGATTGGCCCCTTTTTCTTTCATGATGACGCATGAATAAATAAGAATATTTATTTCAGGTCACCCACGTTTTTATAATCAGCAGTTTGCCGGGGTGGACTATCATTCCCTGGCTGGACGATTCCTCACTGAGGCTCTCAACACTAACCTGTAAATATCAACATAGGCTAATATATAACTAACGAATATAAGCACATACTGTACTTATACAGGCGATGGATGAATAAGTCTGTAAAAATGTAATGAAAATAATGAAATAAGGTAATGTGACTATATCAGGCAGTGGTGGAAGAAGTATTCAGATCTTCTACTTAAGTAAAAGTAGCAATAATAATGAAATAATTTGTTATACGTAAGAGTCATGAAGTTGTGAAAGTATCAAAAGTAAAAGCAGTCATACAGAATGGCCCATTTCAAAATGTATGTTTTGTACATAAACTATGAATATGGAAAGTCATAACTGTCAAATACATGTAGTGGAGTAAAAGTATAAAGTAGCAGAAATTTTAAATACTCACGTAAAGTAAAAATACCTGAAAATGTTACTAGTACAGTTCTTGAGTAAATATACTTAATTACTTTCCACTACTGGTGTTAGGCAGGTGTTTATTCAACTCTGTAGTCCTTTTTGTGTATATAAAGTGTGTAATATAATGTGATACAGTACAAAATGCAACCTTCAAAATTATCAGACATTTGTGTGTGTGTCAATTGCAGCTTCACCTATGAGGTGGCCCCGGTGTTTGTGCTGATGGAGACTGAGGTCCTGAGAGGGCTGCGGCAGCTGGTTGGCTGGACAGAAGGTGATGGTATTTTCTGCCCTGGGGGGTCTACCTCTAACATGTATGCCATGAACCTTGCACGCTACCGCCTCTTCCCAGAGGTCAAAAGCCAGGGGCTGTGGGGTCTCCCACGACTCACCATCTTTACATCTCCAGAGGTCAGGAATGGCTGCTGCATGTCTGAGGGATCAATGACACTGTAGAGATTGAAACTGTATCAGAGGTGTTCATTGAAGATCACACTGTAGTTTATGTGCTGTCTCTACATAAATATGATTGTTTTTCCAGAGTCATTACTCTGTAAAGAAAGGGGCTGCCTTTCTGGGCTTTGGGACAGACAGTGTCATCTTGGTGAAAGTGGATGATGGGTAATGTATTTGTTAGAGCTGAAACAATTGAATTGAAATGAGTCAGTCAATTTTCATAATCAATTAATTGTTTAAGTTAAAAGTTAACAATGCCAAAATGTGGTTCCATCTTATCAAATGTGAATCAATATCTTTTGAACTGTTGGTCACCTTGGGCTCTGGGAATATGCTAGGGTATTATTACACAATTTCATGACATTTTATAGCCTAAATTATTTCTCAAAATAAAATATTGATAGTTTAATCTATAAGGAAAATAATTGTTAGTTGCAGCCCAATTCATTATGAAGCTCAGGGTTCTGTACAGTCAAACAGATAACTTGCTCATTTGTCTTTATTTTCACTTTTGCACTTCAGAGGCCGTATGATTCCAGAGGACCTGGATGAAAAGATAAAGCTGGCCAAATCTCAGGTAAATTCACTGACATTAAGTAAGTACTCAGATATATCAGATAGAACAAGTTGTGGTTTTAGGGTCACTTGTGTTTGTTTTAACAATGACTATCTATGAGATTTAGTTCACCATAAAACTGCCTGCATTTTGTTCATCCTGCAAAACAGAAAGCAGCAAGTGCAAGAAAACTGTTCACTTTTGGGGTTTGTTTCTACCAGGGTGCAGTGCCATTCCTTGTAAGCTGCACATCAGGGACCACGGTGCAGGGTGCGTTTGACCCACTGGACTGCATAGCTGACGTCTGTGAGAAACACCAGCTCTGGATGCACGTAGACGTGAGTCGTCCTGTGGAAAACAAATCCATGTCTGTTGACAGGCTCTGGTACTTGTGAAGCTTCTGTTGTAGTTGTTAACATTTAAGAACATGCAGAGTTTTGTCGTATGTTTCAGGCTGCCTGGGGTGGGGGTGTCCTCTTTTCCAAGCAACACAGACATCTGATGAAAGGGGTTGACAGGTATTAATATGCATTCCAGAAAAGTGCATTTTTCATTATGAGGAAGGCAACATTTTGCCTGTACATGAGTAGAGCTACACCGTTGGGCAGATATGGTCATGTAGAAGATACAGACAATACATTGTTTACTGTGTGTGTGACCAGAGCAAATTCAGTAGCCTGGAATCCACATAAGATGCTGGTGGCTGGGCTGCAGTGTTCTGCCTTGCTGCTACAGGATACCACGGTTTGGCTTCACAGTTTGTCGCTACAGAATTATCTGATACACACCATAATGTTTTTCAAAAAGTAGTTTTTTTTAACTTTTTTTTGACAATCATTGACTTCTGCTTGTCCTCAGAACTTGTTGAAGCGGTGCCACAGCGCCAAGGCCACATACCTCTTCCAGCAAGACAAATTCTATGATGTGAATCTGGACATCGGGGATAAGTCAGTGCAGTGCAGCCGCAAGGTTGACTGTCTGAAGTTATGGTTGATGTGGAAAGCTGTTGGCTCCATTGGCTTGGCAGAGCGCGTAGACAAAGCTTTCATCCATGTAAAGTAGGTCAAGTCAAGTAGTAAATTCAAAATGACCTAATGTTCAAGAGGAATAATTTGAAAGCACTGCTATGTATCCATTTCAGTTTTTGCATGTCAAAATAATTTACCCCCTCATCATTGAATTGGCTATTTAGATGTTGATTTTTGTGAATATAAACATTAAGGAAGAAGGAACATTTGGGTCCATCTTGCACATCATGTTAAGATACTTTTGGGATCTAATTCCCTCATTTACCATACCATATTTGCTTACCATTGAATCCTATCTAATATAGCAGGAATATTATCATTCAAATCTTCATTTTTTGAATGAATAACACCAACTTGGCTAAGTTTTTAAACACAAGCTTTAGCTGAGTTGTGACCCATGCTATGTCAGCAGAAAGTGAAAACTCAACAACTCTCCTGCAGGTATCTGGTAGAGCAGATGAAGAAAAGAGAAGGGTTTCATCTTTTGTGTGAGGTAAGTAAATATCTCAAGCGTACTAAGAAAGACGAGTTGTTTGTTCCCTGCAACATTTCGATTACTTGTCTGTATTTGTCTCCACGGACAGCCAGAGTTTGTGAATGTATGCTTCTGGTTTATACCACCCAGTATGAGGGGGAAGGAAGGAAACTCAGATTACCAGGACAGACTGGCAAAAGTAAGTTTCTGTATTACATCAGTGGACTGGGAACATAAAGACTAAATCCTCCATGATTGACATTTTCAATGCACACACACACAATCACTCAGACTCAACATCTTAATTATTTGTAGTGTGCATGCTTTGTTAAAAAACATGGAGGCCAACATCTTCTAGCATTTACCACTTCTGCACTGCACCACTGAATCTAACACTTATCTGTGTGTTTTTTCTCCCCTTCTTGTTAATAGGTAGCTCCCGTCATCAAGGAACGCATGGTGAAACAAGGCACTATGATGGTGGGCTACCAACCTTTGGGAAACAAGGTCAACTTTTTCCGCACGGTTGTTTTCTCTCCGCTAGTTTCCCAGAAAGATATGGACTTCTTACTTGATGAAATTGAGAGACTGGGAAACGATTTGTGAACAAAAACACAGCTTATGTGAGTGTACCCTTTGTCCATCTAGAATTTAAGGTTGTGCACAAAACCTGCCATTGTAATGTCACAAATTATAACAAACAACCTCACTGTACCAACTGAGAGATGTGATTTGCTTAATTTAGAGAGCTGTTGTAATATACCGAGAGATACTAAACTCTGAAATCTGAAGACCATGGACCAAAATATGAATGAAAGTATGAAGGAATAAATAAACAAATAAAAGGTCCTTATTCTTAAGACTTAATTTGTGGACTTTATTTTAAAGGTGTTTTGAGACCTGTCCAGTGAATTAAACAACTTTTGAAAAAAGTTCACCAGACCCTTTTTTGAGAATTGCTACCCCACCATTTGTGGGGATGTATCTTTTTTATATCTTTTTATATTCAACTTTTTTTCTAAAATCTAAAGTTTCTAAATGGAAGGTCTCTAAAACCCTCCACTCTGAGACTTTATGTGTATCTGCTGAACCCCCTTATTTGCTTCCATAACTCTAGGGCTGAAACTGATGATCATTTTTTCTGAATCTTTTGGTCTATAAAACATCAGAAAACAGTAAAAACAAAACAAAAAAAGCTCAAAACAATTTCCAGTGCCCAAGGTAATGACTTCAAATGTCTTGTTTTGTCCGACTAACAGTCTAAGCTCTTCAATTAACTATAATATAACACAAGAAAAGCAACAAACTCTCACATTTGAGAACAGGAACCACTAGATGTTTGGAATTTTTGCTTGAAAAATGCCTGAATGAAATAAATGTTCAATCGATTATCAAAATAGTTGCCGATTAATTCTCTTGTGAATCAATTAATCAAGTACTCACGCATCCATGCAGCCACCACCACTCCCTCACAATTATGGCCGCAAAAGTGGGTCAGTCCGCTTCGGTCACGTGACAGGGCGTCTGACCAATCACCACTCTCCCCGGTGAGCACTTCCGGTGGCGTTTCCTGTCAGTGTTTGTAAACTGATAAAAAATTGGAAGTGCGACAAGAAATAATAATCTACAAAACTCTTAAAATCGAAAGGTAAGCAGTCGGTTTTCAAACACACTTCACTCGCGACTCTTTTAACGGTTTATAACCTCTCTCCAACAGCTGTAGCCGGTGAGGGAGGTGTTATTTGGTGGTCGGCGCTGAGCCCGCACGCCCTGCCTGGCTGTTGTTGTGTTGTCTGGGTCGGGGGGTGGGGGTTCAATCATACAAGAGTTGTCCAAATACCAACTACTGGCTAGCTAGCTACGTTAGCCTTTTCTGGTTTATTTAGCAGAGCCTCTTGCCATACTTCACACTCTGAATATCTGATCTAGATTCACCAAACTGCCCTTTCAGCGTGCTCTAGATGTAGTCCCGTTTGGTTAATAAAGCTCACTTTTCCAACAGGGAATCAAACGTCTTTAGGATAAGTCGCTAGCTAGGTCACAAGTGCTGAGATGCATCGTTTTATAAACGAGACATCTTGTTTGCTTTTGCTAGATCATAAAACCACGTGCTTGCAAATGAGAATGACTCACAAGCCCAAAATTTTCAACTTCAAGATAAATGTATGTAATGAAAGCAAACATGTTCCACTAAAGTGATGAATAACAGTATTTGTTTACTGTCAAAGGTTTTATGCATGGTCTGTGTAGGTGTTTAACTGCTGTATATTTTACAGCCAATGTGATGTTAACTTAACACATAACACTGCAATAATCATAATGCTCCCAATGGCATATTCTCTGTTACAGTCAGTTAGGGGTTATGTGCAATGTAGTTTTATGCTAATTTCCCTCGCTGCCAGAGAATTTATATGCTGATATCAAATAATCTGCTTTCCAGTGCCAAGGATGGAATCATTCCCCATTAAGTTTCTGGTCATGCTCTTTAACTTAATGGCCACACTGACACTTGGCCTTTTTAGTCTTGTACATGATGTGCTAAATAGCACAACATGCAAGGCTTTGTTTTTTCTGCCAGATATCATTGCCTGAAATCCAGTTCACTATATAGTGATTGACTGGCTACTGAACTATTTTAATACCCCATTGATTCATCGGTTTGTGCTATGAAACATGACTTGGGCTAAAACCAATATAACTTTCTTAGATGCAGACTTATTTAAGCAATTTTCTGCATGAATATGCTTTGAAGCCTCTGTTTCCGCAGTTATATTAGATCAAACTACAGTTTTCAGTCAGTTAGAAAACATCACATGTTGCCTGTATTCCATTTTAGGATGCCTATAACAATTTAATTTAAGGTAGGTAAAAATGTGTTTTACAGTACACTTGCTGCTCTCAAACAGAAGTTCACAACACATTTATTAGATACTTGTCTTTTATATATTTTAGTATCACCTCATGTATGAAGCATTTGTTTGATTAATGTGTCATACCTACACAGATGTATATTTTTATTTTTGACTATTTTCATTTTCCCGATTGGCTGTCATTATTTTTTCCTTTTGGACTGTTTTGTTTTCTGTCAACCATGGAAATGTGGCGTGCACCAAACCATTGGGGCTTTCTTGCCTGATAAGTTGGACATATTAATGCTGGACCTAAATTTCTGGTCATATATCCAGATTTGGTCATTTGTTGAATCTAAATAGATTGGTCTGGTATTCCAGCTCCTGATTCCAGCGTGTAAAAATGTTAGCCTGATGTTGTCATGCCTCTACTTTCAGGCTTTGGCCCCTGATGATTTGGGTGGGTGTGGTCTCTTCTGTTACCCCTTCATCCTGAGTGAAGCCCCCTCTGTTCCCCCAAACACACACGCATTCAAACCACGGCGATGACACACCATTCCAACAACTCTGTTCGAGACCATATGAAATGGGTCAGTGGAAGTCTCCTCATCATCTCCAGGATCACCATCATGGCTTTAGTCTCAATCCTGATGCCAGTGCATTTCTCTGTTACTCACATTACTCCACTCCCTCTCCTTCGCCTGACTCCTTGTCTCTGTGAGGAGTCCCCTGGCCCCCTCTTTCTGCTCTGACATGTTGTTTGTGTTGCCAGGCTGGGTTGCTGGGCTGCGAGGCGGTGCTGTCCAGCATGGCCCTGATGCAAGCTAACAACATCCCTGGCCAGAAGAGGATGATGTCACCCTTGGGTCAAGGGCAAAGGGCCAGTCCCGAGAGCCACCAAACCCACTCGCAGCACAGCCACAACCACCATGGACACCAGGTTCACCATGGACAAGCCCACCACAGCCACATTGGCCATCCTTCAGCCGGGAGCTGTCCACCCTTGGTAAGAAAACTGAACAGGGTCACTGTCAGCCTGCTGAAGCTGTGATTTCTAAACTTTGCTTTCAGTTGTTCATAGGCAGATAGGCATAGGAGACACAGGGGAGACTGACTAACACTGATTAGAGTCTTTTTTTATATAAATTTCATGATGCAGATAAGTCCCAACCAGTTGACTCTATGTCAGCATTGGCCCTGCAAGATTCAGGGCTGATTTAAAACAGTAGATGGCGTGTTGAGCCATTTTCAATCCATGAAATGCAGATTTTTATAAATTTGGTAAGAAATGCCAATATTAACACCAGCATTGATATGTTTCATTCATCACAGTACAAATTACACAAATGTTATCTAGTTTACAGCTCAAACAAACACGTTTAAATGTGCAGAACCTCTTTAATAAATGCTTAAATCAGCTGACAACTACATTATATATAGTGTGTTATAACGGTTAATTCAATGTTTATGTACTGCTTATGAATACTAAACGGGGGCGGGTTAAAGTAAAGTATTACCCTGTATATGTGAACACGTGTTTGCTGCTTGATTTTTTTGGCATGTACCACAAAATATCTGGCAAACTGTTTGGTGCAGTGCAGTTTACCCACTACCATTCCTTCCTCCAAAAGCTGATCCGAAAAGATGGGGATTATCACTCATCCAGAATGATGGATGGAAAGGACATGCAGGCAAACCAGAACATGCAGCCCAAGAAGAAGCACAAAAAATCAGGGTCATCCAACAAAGTTAAAGAGAAAGTGGAGGTAAGGACTGTCTCAAAGCTGCACTTTAAAGTGCCATGGTCTACTTTTGATGTTCAGTTTCAACTAATTTTGTTATTGTTGTTAGCATTTGCTTCCAGCATTGGATATGGATGATGACAGTTCCTTGAAAGTCCAGAAGAACTTCATCTGTGACCACTGCTATGGAGCTTTCCGGAGTAGCTACCACCTCAAGCGACATATACTTACACATACAGGTGAGACGTCACAGCTCACGTCTTCACTTCATAGTGTTTTAATGTATAGTTTTTTGTTTTTGTTGAGAAATGGCATTTTGTATTTCTACCTTTCTTTACTCTTCTTCTTTTGTGAATGTTGGTTCTGTGTTAGTCCATGTAATGTAATTGTGCTGCTCTTTTGGCCAGGAGATTTTAATTACAAATTAATTTAATAACACATTTTAAAAGTATCTTGCATCCAGTGAAATATGCCGTGAGTGTTGATAAATGTTGATAAATGTTCCACATGTGGTTGTTCACAGGAGAAAAGCCATTTGCTTGTGACGCCTGTGATATGCGCTTCATTCAGCGTTACCACCTGGACAGACACAAGAGGGTGCACAGCGGAGAGAAGCCGTACCAGTGTGATCGCTGTCATCAGGTTTGTTAACCATTGTTTCAATATAGTGTATATGCTTTACATGCACTTTTGGGTTTCTGCACATTAGTCAGGATCTTACAGCATTAAACAAATCCATCTGTCGTAGCAGTGTCCGTAGCATTGTTCCGCTAACCTTGACCGAAACACACATCTTTCTTTGCCTGGCTCCAGAACTTCTCACGGACAGACAGGCTGCTGAGACACCGACGGCTATGTACAGCTGGGATCAGCAAAGAGGAAAGCCAGTACTCACAGGACGCATCTGCCCATCCAGCTTCCTGGAGCCCCCTACAGCCTTCCAACAACCGTCTCACCGTCTGACCCTCCACTTCCCACAGAGACCCTACAGACAACAGCAGTCTGCAGCTCAGTAACTTCGCACATTGGAGCTCAACAGTGCTGTAACCTGAAAACAGCCTCGCTTAAACACAACCAAACTTTAGTTTGCTCTCGCCAGCTCATTCATAGAGCTTGATAGTGGATTTTTGTACTTTTTTTATCTACCCATACATTCATGATACAGGCAAAAGGGGAAGGACTAATTCACAATCTTGGACAACAGGTCATGGTATTCTGGCAATAACTGAGTGAAAAATGCACACTTCTCCTTTCATCTCAAAGGTTGCAGGTCATTTTTGGTATTGCTGCGAAGGGATTGCAAGTATTTCTGACTCACTGACTGTCAATGTATCGTGCGGCACCTCTTAGGTGTCCTGTTGACCTGCAATGAACCCCAGTTCTGCCCTCTACTACATACGACAGTTCACTAAAGGACACACATATACACAACTGTGTAGCTTTTCAGCATTCAAGTCCTACTCATTTTGTGTTCCCAGCTACTGCTCATAAGCAAAAGGTCACTGCAGACTTGTGGTCTGTGCTGCCTTGAGGTCATAATTAGCCACCTATCCAATACTTTAGGTGTTGTGTGTGTGTGTGTGTGTGTGTGTGTAACACATCTGAAATTAAATTTAATGTACTTTTTTATAACACTGATCTGAACATGAAATGGGCCTATTACAGAGTAAAATGCAAACTAGTCATCCATTTTTACTCAATGTACAAGATCGCCTTCTTTCTTAAAGTCTTAAAATTGATCTAAAATAATTTCTTACCTGCTATTCGTTCAGCTGTAAAACTGAAAGAATAACTACAGGTGCAGTCCTGTTGGTTATGATGTAAAACACTAAAGGTTAACTAGATGCTCCTGAGCTCCAGCATTAGTGTTAGTTAAGTTGTGTAGCGACTGTTGGCTCACATATTCACTGTTCTACCTTGTTTTAAAGGGGGTTTGTCCTGACTGTTAATAGGTTACACTGTTGAAATACAGTAGAAGGCTGAAAGGTTTTGTAGGAAGAGTCCAGATTTTTTGATGCTCTTGAACAAAGTTAGTGAGCTTTTTTTATAATGTTAACTGGATGTAGGAACCACCTGTCTTTTGCAAAAATGAGGTGTTTCCTAAAGTGCTTCTGTAATAACCCCCTCAATATAAACACAATATATATTGTGTTTACGGTCTCTCTGTTCCTAGAAAACACTGTCAGTCTTATTTCTTCCTGCTCTGCGTTCATAGATTCTTCTGACTTTGAAAAACTTTCATCCTTTCAAAAGTTTTAAAATTTTAGTAAGTGAGGCTGGTTCAGCATGTTATCTGAAATCCTGAGGTTTACCTGAAAGTTCTTGTCAAACTGATGGTTACAAGGCTGTTTGCGCACAAATTGGATTAAAACTAGTCCTAAAATTCTTTTCACTGGAGGTACTGGGGGATCATTTTCTTGATGCCGACTAGTTTAATTCAGTGCTCATGATAATGGCCCAGTTAAATTCAAACAGTTGAAAGTATAATTTAGCTCACCCCCGTCTTGACCTGACTGAAAACTGAATACAGTGCCATGCCATTTCATCTCTAGTTTAACCCTGAGCATCTTCAGTGAAGGTGACTAATTGTACGCGGTGGACAGGGGAAAATAAGGTCCACATAGTGTTTTCTATGATGATGACCTACATTATATCATGTTCAGGCCTCTGTACGATTAAATCAGACTGTAAACACTGGACTGAAGATGTTAGCTCATTTGTAGAGGATTGTATTGTAGACTGATTATTTTGTTGCTGTCAGACTTTTAGATTACGTGAAAGGAGTTTGGTGCCCATCACTGACTTGTCTACTTTTTATGAAGTTAATATATATTTAAATTGTATTTGGGGTAGAAAATAGTATGTATGGGACCTACTCTCCAACAGAAAATCAAAGTATTTACAAAGTTATAATCCTTAGTCTGATGATTCCTCACGAAAGCCCATGGCAAGTCATCCTTCAACTTGCTATTAGGAGTAAAGTAAAAGCTGCCACTCTTGCCCTTTTAGTATAGCAGCCATGATTAGTCAGCATATTTTTTTATTTTTCTTTTGCATGCATTTGTTGGAGGATCTTGTATACATTTTGTTTGTAAAGAGAAATTCTTTTTTAAAGTGAGCCCCACCTTTTTTTGTCATTTCAGGGGTGAAGTGAAATCAGTTTTGACTCAGTCCATCATACTGTAGTATGGAGTTTGTTGTAATGGAGTTTTAGGGCCCCAAGTCTCAATAAAGCTGTTACAAGCTTGTTGTTCACGTTTTCTGAAGCACTGATTCTAAAGTTATTTATTGTGGATCCAGATTTCCATTTTGTGTGTGTTTTCCAGAAAGCAAGTCTGAATTTCAGTCAGAATTACAGTATGTTCTGAGGACTTTTCAACATGAAGTACCCATAAATTATCGTGACCCTTTTCAGCTGTCTTCCACTGAGCCTCAGTCAACATAAAATGAGAAATGTAATTACTTGCCTTCAAATGGTGCATTACTTTCTGAATCTTCCAGACTAGAAAGACTGCAAAACATTTCAGAAACATGTAATGCACCAATCATGTCAGCAGATGGCATCCATGACCATACGAGGGCCAATTTTCTCTCTAGCATAGACACTTTACAATGTTCTTCCCAGATTGATGGTAATTTAAAATTATTACACAATAGTCTGGGTAAAAAAAGAAATACCTACAAGGAATGAACATGAATGAGAAAAAGGCAGATAGTCCTCTTTTCTATGATGGTTTATAATGTTTTATATGATATGTTTTAATAATAATTTAAATGGCAGAACATTGTTGAGGCTGCACATTTAACCTGTTTAAATCACTGACTAATCTACTTCTTAAAATAAATTGTCAGAAATAATGACAAATCTCCTTGTACCAGTCTTAAAACAGTCTTTTTTTTTCTGACCACTGTTCGACAAAACCCAAACCTATTCAATTTACAAAGAGATGAAGCTGAGGAAAACGGCAAATCTTCACATTTGAGAAGCTGCAACCAGCAAAATGAATTGCTAATGAAAGTTGTCAGTGATCAATTCTCTTTTTTCCACCATCAGTTAACCAGCTAGCACAATTACACATTGCAATACAGTTTTGTCACTTTAGTGGGTTTACACCACAAAGCCCTGTCTGCACCACAAGAGGGAGGTGTATCCTAAGCTACTGTCTGACCCAGATTTAATGATGCATTCAACTACTTGGAACTTGCAAAGAAATCAAAAATCAGGTAACAGTGGTCAAAACAGTCACAAAAAATAGGATATGTTATAAATGTTGCTGTTAAGAAGTATTATTGTCAAACTGGGAAATCAAATAGACATAACAGTCCATGTGGTGAGAACTGATACCCACATTCTTCAGAGAGGAGGAAAGAATTTCTTCAAGTGCATTGCCCCGTCATTCTGCCTGCATGGGTATTGCCACATCAGTCGTACATTAGAAGTACAGATCATACCCTTTAGCATCTTCCTCTTTGCTATTGACCAGTTCTTTAATTAAAGCATTAGGATAGGCGGGATGAGATCAGCTTGAAGGCTGCTGGGAGTGTGCGCCTTCCCCCGTGGGAGACATCCCCTCCCTCTGCAGCCTGATTTACAGCACCCACAGGCCTCCGGCACTTAACAATGGACCTCCTTAAGTGAGGTAGATGGGAAGGAGACCAGAGAGGGGGAGATAACACTCCATCTTCATACACAAAGTGCTGAAATCATCTAGGTTCGAAATCATCTCTGCGAGACAGACTGATCATGGAGTCAGTCCAGAGGTAAAGTGTAGGAGTGCTGCCTTGTGCTCAGTCTGGCTCACTCTATCAGGGAGTAGAGCTCTGTTTAAGAGTGATAGCCAACTCTCTACATGCTCACCTCTCCCGTCAGAGGGAAGAAAAAAAATAGGTCCTCCAAACAGAAATCCCCCCCCCAACAACCACTAAATCTCAGCAGACTGCGCATACTGTGGCTCTGTAAACATATGGGTGGTTCAGAGGTTTACAAAAACAAGCGCTCAGCAGCAGAAACGTTCTGTCTCCTACAAATGTTTGGATGCCCCGTGATCAAATACATCACAGGCTCACGGCGAATGATTGAAACCCTCCCAACAATAGCTCTTGCTATCTCCCTCTCCCCAAGGTGTGGGAGAGCCTTTTCATCTTAGGCTTTGATTAATAAAGGATTCGCTGGTTGGTTGAAAGCAGCGATCTGCCCCCTGAGCATCCATCATGGCTGTGACAGCCCACCTCTCTGTGTTAATTAGCGGTGATATTTAAGCTGTCTGAGGCGTTCCATGGCCGTCAGCGTGGTGGTGCTGCTCATCATTAAAATTTCAATTCCTCTGTCTGGGTTACTCCCATTTTCCTGGACACCTCGGTGAACATGTCCTCAAAGCTTCACACAGAGGCACAGACCGAGGGTTCACTGCATGTGGCGCTCAAGACAGGACAATAAATGAGAACACAATGGCTGTTTTTCTCTAAATTAAAAACAGAAATGTAAAGAACAACTAAACAGGAAATCTGGAATTAAATGAATTAACTGTGAACATGTCCCTGTTGGTGCACTCACTGTCTTTTTTCATGCATTTTAATGTTAACCCAACTGTATCAGCGTAAATGTAGAAACATCAATTTGACTTATTACACTTGCTCAATAATTATTTGATATTACGAAAAAGAATTTGCCATAAATCTAAAGTTCTCGTCAAACAATGAGCAGTGAAGGTGTGAATGCATTACTTATTAATGATTACCAAATATTGCAATATTCTCTGATACTGGGGGCTATTATTCAGAAATAAATTATGTATGTAGCTGAATCCTGGCCTGCCTTATAACAAAAAGGCATCCGGCACTAGTTTGAGAACTTTAGCGATATAAAATTAAAGAATAGCCGGGTTAAGTGGAGGGTGTCTTAGCAAACGGCAGCCATTTTACACCAGTCCGAGATGGACAAAATGGCCTCCAAAGTGTACACAAAGTTGGTGTATACACAGTGTCCATAGGGTGTTACAGTATTATTGTTAATTACCAAAATCTAGTGAACGTATGGAAGTTACCGACGGGATGTCTGCCAGCCACCTGCCTCACAAAACATCTCTGATGGGGAATGTTCTGTCATATCATGCTTCAAACTGTCCCATATGCAGATGTCTGCCACTACTTTTCTAATTAGTGTAACTCAACAAGATTAATTAGCCTCTGCATATCATTCCCAGTACTCAAAATATAACACAGAGGAAAAGAGAAGCGAAAGCAGTCACCAATCTGACAAGAGAGTAACAAGGGAGAAGTAAAGTTCGGCCTACTTGCATGTTTTGATACATTCAAATCATGAATGTTCATAAAGGCTATAAGTTTGACTGAAACTTTTTGAATTTGTGACCACTGTCATTGCTTACTGTGAATAGAACAGACCCATCGTTAATGTTATTAGTGACACCTGTGCTTTTCCTGCTATGACAAGTCAAATGTTGCTGTGAAAAAGGCCTATTACACAGCTTATGTCTGAGTTTCTAAAGTGCAATACCGCACTGGACTGCCAGTCCTCAATTCAAACAATCACTAAATCTTCTGCCAAAATGTTAGTAATGCATGGGGAGGGTTGCTGGGTATGACGGCTTCCTGCTCTACCATGTACCCATGTACACCTTTGCTAAGGGTCTGAAGTATGCAGATATATTTACAAAGATCAAGTTCAGTTAAGCAGGACCTTGTTACTGAAATGCATTTGGCCACAGAGTCATCCACATTCCCCTTGACAGGATGGACACCCCGGCGCCCTGCCGACTGTGTAAAAATCACTTTCCAACAGAGGTGCGTTTAGCCTCAACAGATACATTAACATGCCTTGGCCTTACACCTCCCTATTAATCTACAGCTTGTTGGGACACGTTTGAACTGAGCTGCTTCTCTAGGGAACAACCAACCAGTCCCAACAAGAGTCCATATTTGGGCTTCAGAGGTGCTGGATGCTCACTGCACTGTGGGAAGACATATATTCATCTGGGAAGCCACGACCTTTATGTTCTATAGACCAGAAACACACTTAACAAATATAGGGAGAGATGAAAATAAAATCATCCATTTCATCTCTAGTATGAGTTTATCAGAATATCCATTTTCAGCAAAGCTTTTTCCATGACCTCAAAACTGCAGATTTGGTAAAAGAAGACCTGCTAACAATGACCGTCCAAAAAGAGTCACAATTATATATTAAAGATGTACTACAAACAGCAGAACAACAAAGACAAAGGTTCACAAATTGAGCATGATTCTACAGAAAAGACCTCATTGAAATGGTTAACTTTACACAGGTATATTTGTCTCAACCTCTTCTAACACACCGCCAAACTATTCATCACTCCTCTGAGTTCAGAGGGATCATGTCTCTTTAAGATGTAAAATCTGTTTTCTTTCTCTTACATGGCACATTGTCAGGGGGCATGCTGCGTAACCCCAAGTTATCAAGTTCAGGAGAAGGTCTCTTACGAAATTATGCAATCCCACTTGACAAGGCAAGTCCAGGGCTTTCCTCTGTCTCTTTATTTTCCGACAATTTTCCACTTGAGCAGACGACCTCAAGTGTGAAGTGAAAGAGCAAAGAGAGGGATTTAATATCCAAGGGAAAAGGTGCATGAATTCACTGGGGGTTGATAGACAGGGCAGGGGCAGCCATGCTTTTTACCCTTAGAGATTTCCATGGGTCAAGGCTGTTAAGGGCCACATTCTCGCTCTTCTTGATCTTGTCAGGATAGACTGTCAGGCTGATGAAGAGATAGGCTGCAGATAGATGATGGCGTTGCACGAACACTGGGGCTGCAGTGAGCAGATGCAGTAGTCAGACACCAAAGTGACTTTGGCAGTTTTCTGCTGTTGATCAGCTATGTGATATATGAGTGATTCATCATTTAAGATCTTCTGACCCACCAAGTCAAACAAAAAACCTGCTGATCATAAGAGGTGTGGAATGAGAGAAGAAAGAAGACAAATGCACATTCCCATGCAGGTAGAAAAACCTCAAATCAGAGGCAAGATGTTAGATGTGACTCTTTGGCATTAACAGAATATTTTGTGAACTATTCAAAGAATTTCTGGACAGACACACATTTCTCTGTTCTTCCTCTGTGCTCACAAGAAGGTCTCTTCTCCTCTCATGACGTCAGGACTATTATACTCCAGCGCCACCTCCCTTCAGGGATAAGGTTTTACGATTGCAACCTGACACCGTTTCTGTGTCCTATAAGCGACAGAGCTGTAACTCACTTCAAAGGCAGGAGGCATCAAATCACAGTGCACCCATAAATTAACCTGTCTAGGCTTGGCCAATGGGAAGGCAGCATTAAATCTTGGCTGTCACGCTGGCGGCCAATGGAAAGACGATGGCAGTAAATCTGTCAGGGCCGCGTCTGTTAACGGTGTTGTGGTGTGGTTGGGGAATCCACGGGGAGGGAGGGGAGAAAGTGAGAAAGAGTAGATGACAGAGGGAGGAGGGAACAAGGGTTCAGAGCTCAACACCAGAAAATGCTTTTCTTTATATTCTTTGGTCCTGTTTCAAGAACACATACAAACATACTGTAGCAAAACAGCGGAAGACATGCAGAGGAATTTTTCCCGAGCAAAACAAGACTAAACGTGGACAGAAAGAAAAAGGAGAAACAGACTATATGTTTCCCTGATGGATGCAGTGGGAGTTGAATAACACCAGCAGAAACACTCGTAAAGCTTTACGGCCTGCATGGCTGTGTCTGATGTTGACTGTCTACAGTGAAAATGACTGATGGCCCTTCTTTAGTGCTCTTCTGCATCATTGCTAGACCAAAACTTAGTGTTGACTGTTTGATAACAGCCGTAACCCAGTGACCTCTGACTGTCGTGGAACAGCACCATCAGTAGCAGTGTGGGCGCCCGGCTAAACGCTGCCTTCTGGATTACAGGAGGAGTCCAGTCGAGCTCATCCACTAACCAGATGTGCCCCATTTGTGCAGCTTCAGAGGATGATGGAGTTACCACTGCGGCACAGCAAACCTTAGCAGCTACGCTTGAGGATTTTGTTTCGCCATCTAACCACAAAGAAACACAACATGGTCCTGCTGCATCTAACCAGTACCGGCTTTGACCAGAGAGTATTTTCACATCCAGAGTGCTTCCACTATCACTCTCCTGAAGCACGCTTTCAGTATAGAGTAATGCACTGCACTAGCACAAGAGAACTGTGGGAAAAACAGCAGAGGGAAAACACATCAGGTAGAATATTTCCTCGATTAACAATGCCCTTGGTGGTGCACTTTCATTATCCTATCAAAGTTGAACATTTTCATGTAATAAATCTAACAGGTATCATAAAATAACTGGTCCTGCAAAGGCAATGCTATTCCAACCCAAAGAAAAAAGCTTTCCCTTAACAAAGCCCACAATTTTTTCACCAACCTGTAACGACAACCAATAAACCAGCCACATTTGTGGTGACATTTTTATGTTACATCAACAAAAAAAAAAAATTAAACATTTGCATCAGAATTTACAGTCATCTTATGTCATTACTATGAATACTTTTTTTTTTCTTCAGAAACATAAACAGCGTGATGAGTTATGGCAAAGGCAGGCAAGAGTGCAGTGGTGGAGGTGTTGTTTTTGGCTGGCTTTTCCTGGAGTGGCCATGATTCTCTATTCTATGGGAATCCATAAACAGACCCAGAGAGGGCAACTGGGGCCATAAACCACGTCAGGCTGCCGAAATGCTGCTGAGGCAAAGGGAGAAGGCCTGGGCCCATACCTCTTCCTCTCTGCATGCCCACACAAAAACACACGCACGCACACACGCACTTTGAGCAGTCTTTATTGACCTATTTCAGAAATGCTATGTTTACAATGATTCTGCAGATATGATGGTGGTTTAGTTTATTTTGAAAACAGAGTGAATGCAGCCCAGCAATAAACAACGGGAGGGCTGATTTCCTTTCGAATTTCCGAATGTTAGTATCATCATGTTAAATCTTAGCATTATCTACTGGGTGGAAATGTGAAAGCAGAAGAGGTAAAACAGCCTTGTTAATTTTAATACATTGGGTCATTAAACAACATGTGGGTCTTGGCCTTTGTCCTGCTCAGACAATATAATGGCACTTCCTTTAATATGTTTACTGTATTAGATCCAACATGCTGTCATTGTTTTCCCCAGTATTGTTTCTCTTTAGCAGGGCAAGCCATTGGATGGGTGCTCAGGCCCATTGACTGTGACATAAAGACTCTGTAAGCTTACAGATGATGATAATTTATTGACTCTAATTCACACAGTCCACTCACACACACACACAAGAGAAAGAGAGCGACTCTTTCACTGTATGCATCGATCAATTACAAGGCTCTAGCCCACACTTCTCTGACAATTTTACTGCATGTTATGTACAGCATGTCAAACCATGACGTTTCAAACTGTTATACTCATGCCTGTATAATTAATATAAATTACCTCGCTGGTTTTTTATGATGGTGCAACTGTAATTAGCGGATGAAAGCAAGTCACTGCGCCCCCGATGGTGCTGCAGGGCTATCTTGATGAAAAGTGAGGGTCTGGACAGGCACCTTGGGTGGGATGTGTTTTAACCCTCTCTTTCCTGCCGCGCCCTCGTTGGGATCTCAGCTAATCACATTTACTGCTGTCTACTTCTGCTAACCTCGTCCTCTTTAACCTTCATGTTGTCTCCCCTCACTGAAACCTCACACTGAGACAGAGGGTGTCCCCATTATAGTAGCAAACTGGTGTGATAACAGTAAACTGGTGCAATAATGGAGTCCATTTATAATGATTACCTTTCCATTTCTTGCCGCTCTTTCTCCAGTAAAACACTAAGCAAGTAGCAGCAACACACCCTCCATTCATGCTATCGCTACAGCCATAAAGGGCCATGGAGTCAAGGGCTGAATCAAACTGGAGCAAAGCCAAGACAATAGGTCCACAGGTCAGAGCCAATAACAGTTTCATTGACTACACTCCTCTCCGTTATGTGAAAACATCAACCCACATGCATGCATCCAGGTGGCAAGACACACAAACACACACCTTGTGTGTGTGTCTTGTTTTGTATCAACAGCTGTCTGCCAGCAGTTAACTGTGGTTGACACACAACACGCAGAGCTTTTTTTGTTTTAGGCATTTATAGTCATTTTTTTAACCTATAGAAATATGTACTTCTCTTTTTTTCCTCAATTGAGCTGAGTAACTGAAATCAATGAAGTCCTCTGGCCCTGTATTTTCCTTATAACAGAAATACTCCACAAAGCACACAGTATGTGCACAAGATTGATTCAATTGCATTATTTTGTTTGTTTTTTTTCCTCCCTCCAAAGTGCCTCAGAATACCATGACTGCATTTCTTTGTGCTGCTTTCTATCCTACATGTTTGTGATGCCAAAGATACATACTTTGGCAGAGGGTGGAATAACCACAAGATTGAACTGATTATTTGACAGTGGAAAAGGTATGAAACTTCCCATTAGGCAAATAAAGGGTGAAATGCTCTAATTTACCTTCTGCATTCCGACATTACCACTAATGTGAGTGATCCTTTCCACAAACTGCTCCAGGCCACAGACAGCTCTACATCAAGAGCACTCACTTTAACTGCTTCTCACTTTGATGTCCATGCCAAATTACTTTGTCAAATATTATATATATATATATACGTAATATTATATTAATGAATTTTGACTTAGGCCAAGAGACATGTCACAGGTTAAGTACACTAGTAGGCCTCTGATTCTAAGGACAAGGAGGGAGGAGACATGATCTGTAACAAAACCTGCTACCTAATGTGGTTCAAATTAGGCATGGTTGGATCCGTTTGTTGCACGACCAACAAATCTCTTCTAGCAAAAAATACCTTCAAATGATTAGCATGAGAACGTATGGGGATACCTAGATGGAAGAATGAACATAGATCATTTCTTCTCCCGTAATACACATCAGGTACCAACATGATGTACTGCCTATTCTCACATCCATTTTTCTCTGGAGTGTACCCTTCATTTGCATTAAAATGAGTGTATGAGGTTAGTGTGTTAAGGTGGGGGTGCCTATATTGAAGCACACAATTTATGCTAAACACAGCAGCTCTCTACAGAGTAGAAATGAATCAAGTGTGACTCCATAAAACTTATCTGCACGTCACAGTAACACAGAACAGCGTAAGCTCCTGATCATAGCCGCATGAACAACTCTCCTCACCTCTCTTCCTTCTTTTCTACAGTATTAATGTACCTCAGCCTCGCACTTTGCTGCAGACACCAGGAGATGGAGCCCTTGGTCTACCATCTCTGGCTCTTGCTGAAGTCTTGAAGAACAAAGAGCACACAGCATGGCAGACAGCTCTGAAATAAGGAAACTAACTATTAAAAGCCCGCAAAATTTTCAGATATACGTATGACAAATCATTTTAATGCTATTAAAGCTAGTCTATAGTTATACTATTATGCTGTGGGCGACATTCCTAAAAACAATTAAGTGTGCAATGTTCAACACACAGCATGTAGTGTTAGACATATCACGGTTGTTCACATACCAGTGTCAACAAACATTTATTAAAAGTATCTGATGGTGGAAGATCCCCGGACAAAGTATATTCAAAACATACCTCTACGATCAGTGGTATGACTACAGTACTAGATGTACACTTTTTAAATCACAATATTCATGTAAATGAAATGATACATATAGTGCCTCAATACTTTGTACAGTAATCTGGCAGAAACGACAGGGTGCTGTCAAACAGGATAAACTTCTTGTTCAAGGAGACACATGGAATGTTGCCACAGACTATGATGAGGTGTATCAATGTTTTATAGACAGATACACTGGTTTAATAAACACTCAGGTTCTGTAATGAAAAAGCTAACAAAGCAAAACAGTCCTGAAACTGGAATGTACACGATATCTTATCCTCATGTTGATTATGTCATACAATGCAAGCCTGTGCTGAAAGAATAAACAAAACAATTGGGAAATGAAACTTTGTCGCGCAGTAGTCCTGGGAGTGTGACTGGATCAGCCAGTGGTACTCCTCACAGCTTTGATTGACGGAGTGGAAATGGGAGGAAAAGGAGTATGTGGATCAGTGCCATGAAGACTGGGCTGAACAGCAGCTCACTGGTAGACCGGTGCAAGGGTGAATTTATCGTAGAAGCGACCACTTGATCTGTTCTTTGGCAGACTGAAGAACCTGCGGAAGAAAACTAGGTTTGACCAAGCAGATCACTCCATCAACAAAACATCAACTGCAGTGGCTAGTATAAGAATGGCTACAGTATGAGATAAACCCTTATGGAAAACAGTATCAAATAAAACAAAATGAAAACGGAATAATGATAAAAATTTACATATAATTGACCCAAAGAAGGGTGAACGAGAAATGTAAATGAAGAGAAATATGCAAGATCTAATTAATCATCTTAATTTATTGAATGAAAGCCGAATCATAACCATAAAGTATGGGGATTGGGGACAGCCATTAATCACGGCCAGAGGAGGGATGGCGGTAGCCAGTCTCAGGCCTCTTAAATGACAACATTAATCAAGAGGAGCTCACACACAGGCAGAGTCATGTAAGAACTAAAAGACAGGAACCACCGTTGGCTACCTACCCCCTTACCACTGAATAATTAGTAATCATGTACATTGCCATGACAAACTAGAGGCGAGTGACAAAGTAGGAGTAGAGGAGAATGATGCTATAACAATGCCCTTGTATTCATAGGTTCTGAAGTAATGAGTTTTAACAGTCAATAAACTAATGGAGCTTTTAAAGTTTATAGCAGAGAGAGGAGCAAGGAATGTTTTTCTCACCTGGGTGACTGTCTGCTCTGTCAAAGGCACATCATCCCCCTGCAGGAACAAGTATGTTATGTTTACAGCTGACACAACCAACATCAAACTATGTTGAATATTTCTGAGAGGAGAGGAGAGGAGAGGAGAGGAGAGGAGAGGAGCTTACCCTGAGAGCCACACGGTGCACGACTTGTTGTGGGTCACTCTCTAGGATCACCCTGCAGGAGGCAGCAAAGAGACAGACCAACAATTAGTAATCCCAGAGACAAAATGCTGCACTGACACTGTAGTCATTTTAACAAACGTTTCAAGCCGCTAAATTCTTACTTACCCTCCATCTACAATTTCATCCACAGCCAGAAAGAGCCCCTCCATATTCTCCAACAAAGCCCTCCTCTCAACTGTTTTTCTACAGAGTAACAAAACAAATATATATGTACAAGCTTAACTTTCTAGACATCAGAAAAAGATTTGTAGAAAAAAGTTTTGTTGACTGATTAACAGCTGCCAAAACGTACCTCAACATCTGACTGAGCGAATCAAAAAGGCAATTTAGAACAGCCATAAGCATAAGCTGTTGAGAATAAAATAATATGTTAGAATCTGTTCATGTCTAATGAGCCCACATTGTTTTTCTATCATCTGGAAAAAAAAAATCACTCAGGAAATAACATGTGTGTAATCATTTATTATGGTGTTGACAATATTTCTTTGGGACCTCAAGGCACATAATTTCTTCTATTTTCTACCTACGCCAAACTTGGTATCTGTCTGTGCAGGCGTTAAACTATTTTTAAGTTATAAACAACAGACACATAACGTGTACAAATAATTACAAAATTATTTTAATTACGAAATAAGTAAAATATAAAAAAATATTTGAATTTGTAAAACCTAAATATAGACAGATTACACTGACATACATTATTATTTATTTTCTATATTAAACTAGATCATTTTGTTGTTGAGAAATACGAAAATGAAAATCTGTATGATAGGTCCTTCATTTATTTTTGATCTGAACATATATCTGTTGTCTACATACATGTCATCCTGAACTGGGGAAAAACAAACAAACACACACACAAAAAAAAAAACCAAAAAAAAAACCCCCAAACCTAATAATACCACGAATGACTTCAACTCTAAATAGGTTCAAATGCAAATGCGCTGTCACAGCAGGCTACACAAGTCATTTTGACACCAAGTTGCAGTTGGTGAAAAAGGTTAAAAAAGATGAAATGACAACAGAATGGACCGTGTAAAATTAAGACTCATTATAATAGACTGCTCAAGCCTGTAAGTGTTTTAGGGAAACTATTAATGGTGAAAGTTACAGTTTGTTAGTCTCCTATGATTCAAACCATCACCTCATTTGTAAGAGAAAGGACGGGATAAGTAACACTTTAGATTTATGTTTGTGTGACTGTGCCCATTGCTCAATAGTTGGCTTAAAACTCTTATTTAATAATAATTTGCTTACCTCATTTTCATGGGAACTTCCAATCACATAAAAGAAGAGGTCTATGTTGCTCTTGTAGACGACAGTGAGGCCCTCGAGTAATGCTATCTCACCTAAGGACACACAGAAAACAACCATGCATGTTATTAGACATCTACTGAGGTAAGAAGAATGACTGTCTTTAATATGGTAAACATATCTTACTGTCCGTCCTGTGTGTTTTGTTGAATATGTTCTTCTCAAACGCCTTCTGCTCCTTCACTGTCGGGTATGTGTCATCATAATACTGTAGATTAATTTAAAGTGAAGACATTACTATATGTTGATATGAAAATCTATCACCCACAGCACACTTGAACTTGTAAGAATTTTGATTAAAGGACAAGGCTGGAGATATTCAGTATTTTTCTTATTGTCAATAAATAGACCAAAATTAACAGTGCATTAATCAGTCTCTGAATATGTTCCAACAAGCCAGTTTGTGGCACTTAAAAACTGGTCACAAATATATAGATTCAATTTTTAAAAAGGCATGGTTTTAGCAAATGTTACTAAATCCAGAGCAAATAGTGCATTTATTGGAGAGTATTTTCAGCTGTAAATTTGGTGCAATGGAGAGTATTTACAGCATCGGGACAGTGTATGTGGAAATGACGGTGCCCATGTTCATGTTAATTAAAGAACATGTCACCCAGGGCAACGGTGTAGCTCTTTGATTTGAGTTTTTAATAGTTTTTGGACAACTATTCAAGTTTATGGCACAGAGGAATAAGCTATATTTGGCTTTGGCTACAGAGACAATACTTAGTAGGGTAAATTCGTTGATGGTTTTAGTCTTTGAGTGGGATTTCTTGATAAGAAAAATATAGAATATCACCAAGCAAGAAAAGTTTGATCATTGAGGGTCATTTTGCTGTACAATTCTTTTAGTCCTACCTTGGCATAAAGCCTGTCACCATCGTTGTCCAGAATCAGAACTGCTTTGACAGTGTACAGGGATGGTTCCTGTTAAGGTAGAAGACATAAAGCAGTGACTTAATTTACGCACGTATCATACGACTGTAGCTCATTAATCAGTGACTAGAATTATCAAACATATCTCGAAGTCAATAATCGAACAATGAACCGGTAACGTTAACAACAAACTCTGACAAGATGACGGTGGGATGATTGAAACAAACGCAATCCCACCACGGTCACCAACGTGAGATTATTTGAAATTATTGCTTCTTCGCGAAGTCAAAAGGAAGACATGACACTTCCACATCACCAACAAACACATACACACGAAGCTAACTTCTCTGAGGCTAACGTTAGCTGGTTAGCCAACACAGCTAACCCCGTTACGTTAGTTAGCTCCATGTAGAGTTAAGCACAATTACCATATTTCGCTACGTTCCGACAAACAATTCTCAACATATAGATATGTAAAGTAGTTATAACTGAAAGCCTGAATGACACGTGTACCCCTTAATTACAGGAGCGAACATTACCAGTATGGGAGAATCCATCTTCTTTCTTGTTAGCAAACCAGCTAGCAGTAAGCTACCACGTAATACGTACAATAAATTAGGCTCTTTCCCATTGGCTGACGCAGTATCCTGCGTACAGGGCAAAGAGCACTTCACTACAGGGCGCGGAGCCAGGAAAAAGAACTACATTTATGCTGAAAGTGAACTGACATGGCTTACCATAAAGCACGTTCAGACGCAACTGCACCTGTAACACATTTGTCCCTTCAGTGGGGAAAGCTGCAACTTGACAATGTTCCTCAGGCAAAGTCAAACGTTGTATGTTCTCCACGAACCTTATTTCTGTTATTCCATCTTCTGATACTGTAGCCTATAACATTACAGCTATCCAAACCCTGTTCCTTTTATCATAAAAGTAAAACATAAAGTTAATATGTTCTGTAATTCCCAGATGTAATTCCTATATGGTGTCTATATGACTATTTTCTACATATTCTTCTGAGGTACAGTAGGCCTACCATGGAGGGTCATTAGAGTTCAAATCTCTAACATGGTTACTGTAACCATATTATTATTATGAATCATTACACATTTTGTGACTGAAGGTGGTTGCTGGTTTTTTATAGGACCGACATGGTAACAAAATATCTCTCATTTACAACCCATTTTAGCTTGCTGTACTCATCAACATCTTTTTTCAGGATCCTCCTACATTAAACCAAGGCCAATTATCTTAGTTCCCACTTCTGGGAAGCATTTGGAAAGCCAGGCTGATGGGGATTTCCCTCTATCTCACTCCATAAATGACATCACTGTTTGGCCTTACTTTAAAATGTTTTTGGGCTTGAGATTCAAATAATACTGGAATATGTACAGTTTTGAAAGTAAATGGTGTACGGCTATTATTTAACTGCAAAAACGTGTATGGTAAAAACATACAAACTATTTTAATGTGCATTCATAACAGCACTGTGGGCAACCATGAAATGTTGCAATACTGCACTATGTTTACACAATTCAGCCACTAAGATTTCAAAAGTACCCTGACTGGAGAGGAAACAGTATGCTGCCTTGAACTAGCTCATACTTACAGGTTAAAAGATTCTCAGATGTCACTGTCATGCCATCTCATGTTGAAAGTCAATCACATTCATACCTTTATGTATATTTGAAAACCATCACAGTGATTATGATTATGACTAGCAGAGTTGGTGATGGTGATGAATGAAAGCTGAACGATGAATCAACATGAACATACAAAAAACATATAATGATAAATATATTATGGCTTAAGAATGGAACCATACTAATGATTCCTTTTAAATTAGCTGTATAAAAATGTATGCATATACACTTCATAGTTGAAGGACCATGAATGAAGCGTAAATTGACCTCTTCAGAAAATCTTCAAAGCACAATGTCAGGAAACTGTTTAAGAGACTAATAATGTCTCTTATAGATCTCCTGTACGACTTCAGCAAATATTTACCATATATTATTTGTCCTGTCTATTGCTCACAAAGATTAAAAAGTAGAAATTAATAACATAGCAATAGATAGAGAAAATGAAGTAATGTGATAGTATGGGCTGCTCCCCTCTCCTCAGTGTATGCCAGCAACCACAGCAGTTAGCAGTTCCCTTCCTAAGAACCAAGTGCTCCTTTTATCAGCATTAAGCAGAGCTTCCGCCAACCAACATCCTCCTTTCCCTACCTTCCCTCTCTGCGTCTGTATTACCAACCAGCATTTGACATCATTGTTATGAACACATGGGCCTAATCGCATGCATGCAATTACCTATGTATATACACACACATACATTTTATTTTCTTATTTGTAATTCTATTTTCCAACACCAGTTATATAAAATGTGAATGTATAAATACAAAAATGAAAGGGCATATAAAAACCATCAGAAAATAATTAAGAAATACAATACTGTTGTTACAAAACATTATCTTAGTCTAAACATCTTGAGATAACCGCAGGCCTGATTGAGACATTCAGAAGAATGATGCTGCATGTTCAGGTTCCTCATTTGCTCTGTTTCTGGTAGTGATAATGTGTGACCATCGTAAAAGACAAATTAAGGAACAACAATGGAAAGATGTTCTCTGAATCCCTACAGTTGCTCTGATTTGAATATGCATCTTTAATATTTTCCACAATAGGATTAGGCCAATATGTGAAACTGGATATCAGCCAAACAGTGAACCTACATGCTGTAGGTGGATCATATTCACAAACCCTTTCCACTGGTCTGCATATCACCACAATGAACGGTTGTACATATTATATATATTATTATATATTATTGTAATGACACCTCTATTTGCAGTTATGTTTTTTATTGAAATGAAAAATAAGTAATATCCTTATTTTTTACATTTTAGATCAAAATTACAACTAGTTAGTTGATCAGCATAAGAAAAAAAGAATACTCCAACTGCCCTCTCTATCTTTCTAATCCTTTCCCAGAAACTAACTCCAAAAATATTCCCTTTTTGATACCACAACCCAAGGAACACATTCATTTTGTTTAGTAGTGAGGTGGTTTTTCCGCTCATGTCTGATACAGCTTTCTGGATGTTACAACAAAACCAAAGATGCCACATTCCTCCATCTTTAATGAACAAATGAAATGCCATGGAAATACCAGGACACATAGAGGAGGTGGGGAACAACAAATGGACAGACACGTTTAACCATTAATTCCACATTAAATTTAACACACCCTAGTATAAAATGCAATGCTCATTAAGAGAATTCTAGCACAAGTGAGTCAACTGTGGGCAGTTCCCAGCCAACACATCAGGCCTATTTTAGAAGTAGAGTCGTTTGTAGCACCGAGGTGCACAATAAGAAAAGGCTCACAGCCCTGAGAGCTTCAGACAAGCTGGAAAGCAGAGATGTCAAAGACTAATGGAAGCAAACAAACACAAACAGGGAACGTGGGCGTTGACCTGGGAACTGTGTCCAGATTCAAAACCACTGTGGTCACAGTAATAACAGGGTGCTTTTTGGCATGCTGTGGCAGTGGTTGAGTCAGGGGCTGGGTGCTAGGAACTTGGGTTGGGAAGTCCCTTCTTTGATTCCTGGTAGACATTCACCTTTCTTGACTCTGTCAGCCACCTACTTTTTCCATGTTAGAACAATGACAGAGAAAACATTGAGATTTATGTTTCAGTGGGATGTGATATTGTAATGGGCCAGACAAAACCCTCCATGTTCCCATGGTTTTTGAATATACAGCGATTTACTGAAAGTCTTAACTCCATTTTTGTTTATTGCTAACCCTAAAATGTAAAAAGTAAAAATAAAAAAGTCAAACTTCAGGTCAGTATTCAGCACAGATGTTTACATTAAGAACCCCAAACTCATTTATCCTCACATAATTAATAATTAAAAATCCAAATGTTTATTTGAATTACTATTGTCTAAGTATCTAGAAAGACCTTAAAATTAGCTTTATTTAATGTTAAGTGTAATGATGCTGCTGCGAATCACATAGATCATAAATGTTTTACACACTATAAAAATATTCTTTTTTTTTTCTGTACTATTGTTTTTGTAACCACCGGAGATGCTGCTGTTATAAGAATCGGAATAAGGTGACCAAAGATCAGCTTCTAGGCTATTCAACTTATCACATGTGTTAATGTTAAAGAGGTTAGTAAAGTAGTAAATTATTTTGTATAAATAATGAATGAATTGTGTTACATATTTGTGTACATTTGTAATAAATCTAGAATATTTGTAGCAATTTCAGTATACTATACTGTGCAAATGAACAGAGAGTTGTTTTGACTCTAATTAATTTTGTTTTCTGTTTAACGGTGTGTTAAAAGTGAAATCACCCACTGCAATTCAAGGAGGAAAGTGATTGTGACATCTGTTTTCGGCTTTGCATTTTTGAGAAAAAGAAATCCGTCATATGCAGGTAATTCTACAAACATACACTTGCATGTGCTTATTTTACAAAGACTTTGCAGGGATTATTTTAAATATATACAAGGCTGTAACATATATTGTAGCCACAGAAGCTGAATTAACAGATGCATAGTTCAGTGTGTCCATCAAGTAATTTCTGTTACCATGCTTTTAAAAAATGTAGTCTATCCACCATGTTGTACACAACGTAGGGGGTCTTTTACAGAGTATGAAACATCTTGAATATTTCATGTGATGCAGATTAGTTGCTCTATGGAACAATAAATGTGCAACATCTCTACTATCAGTAATTGTGTAAAAGCTGTTGCACAATAGGACAATTCTACATAACACACAGCCTTTGTGAATTCACTGCTCACAGTGCTTCAGATCAGGGCAATGAGGGGATTTTTTTGTGAGGGATTTTAATGGTCACTTGCTATGTAAGACACGCTCCCCTCCATTCTCCCCCTGCTCCTCTCTCTCCCTTGGCGGTTGCTCTGCCAGATAGAGGAACAATGTAGTCTTTCTTACCTGTCGGAGGGTGTGCATTCCATCTCTACTAAACTAAGTCTCAATCATGCCTCCAACCCACCCCCGCTTTCCTTGAACAGGGCCCTCACTGCAATGCCGGCTCTGACTCCAGGTGCTCCACATCACACTCCTCATACCTTTCGTTTGGGAGGATTTGAAAGGACACAGTTCTTGTACGGTTTGGCCAGGACAGAGACAACCATCCGGCTAGTTTTCACTTACTTTTAGTTGTTTTATCTGATCGTTTTATTCTTATTGTCATTACATAATTAGAATCAAAATTGCTTACAATTGCTTGTCTGTTTGTTTTAAATGTGGAAACGTCTACCTACTTCAGTGTGGACTGACAGAATGATTGTCGTGGTCGTGTGTGCCAGACTGTTGGTTTGTGGTTTGTCGTGTGGGCAAAAGGGAAATTTGGAGGTTGGGGTGCAAGTGTGCTATTAAGGATACAAGAGTGCAAAAAACTGTGGTGTGGGTGCTTTACAGGAAGATTGCGTTTGTCTGCACAGAGCCATCCCATTTATGCCGGTGGCTGTATGTGTAGCTGAACAGAGAGAGACAGACAGTTGAATAAGAGATAGGGCAGGAGGCCTCATGTGTTTTACTTCTAAAAGTAAGCAACAGCACAACATATGTGAAAAAGAGCAGAATCTCCTTTTACTCTTGTTTTTTCTTCTTCTTCTTACCACCAGGATTGTGCTTAACATCTGAAGTTTTTGTTTTTTTCACCTCATCACCTGTTGAAGAAGCAGAGAATGTTGCTCAGGTATGTCCATTCACATCTTCCTTCTACTGATTTGTCAGATCTTTCATTTTATCTATTGCAAAGCTATGCTGAGAGGTTACAACGTTCCCACTTAAATCAAGTCTTTATTACAGTATACTGAAGTGGATGTAACAGATAATATGACATTACACATCATCATGTAATAACACAAAACTATTGAACAATGTAAATATATTGTTGCTGAAGCTTCCATTCATTTAAATTGTAAAGAATACAGTTAATAACACTGATTTTCATCATGTATTAACAAATAGATCCACAAATTAGATTTTATTAGAAGTTTTATCTTAATTTCACTCACTGTTTTATCGACTTCTTTATTTTACTGACTGAACTAGTGAATAGAGTTTTTTGAGTGTTGACAGTTTATTATGATTCCTGACAGTAAAGGAAACAGCCTTAAGAAACTTATCACAAACACCGGTTATAGCAGAATGTAATAGTTATAACCCCATGTTTCAGAACCTTTAAACATTACAAAATAATTCACACATGGCAGAAGATAGCAAATCGCCTTACACATACAGGTCCCACTGAAATAATAAATATTACGAATTTAATGCACACAGTTCATTTTGAAGGTCAGTAAGAGGTAATCAGATGCGTAATTAAAATACCACATTTTGCAAATATATATATATATATATATATATATACTGTATGTGTTTTTTTTCCAGATCAGAGACAGTTTAATTGATGAAGACCTATAAAGTCTCTTCAAAGGCTAAACTCATTGAAACAAGACTGTAATCTGTAATTTTGTTCGATACTCTGCGTCAATTTGCCTCTGATAACCTTTTAAAACATTTTTAAATAATTCTTATTATTTAAATTAAACTTCCCAGACACTGACTGTAAGCCGTGTCATAACCAGAAAGTACTTTCGGTATTATTGTCAGTGGAGTAACTTTAGACTGCCACTTGCTGACATCACTTTTTGCATTTATTGATGGGAAGACTTAAAATATAAATATTTATTGAATCAACACGGTACTGGCAATGACAATTTTATTAAAGTGACCTTTCCATTGTAAAGGTCGTGAAAAAAATCCTAATTCTAGCCCACACAGAAGAAGTGACCCACGGCAAAGTGTATAAGTAAGACTCTCAGCATGTATTTATTTGTTTGTTTATTTAACAGGAGCAACACAGATAAACATTGTTACATAAGGGGAAGCAATGCGGCAGATGCATTGGATATAAGGCTACTATAGCTGAAGCTAATTTGCAGCCTCATCCCTGATTAGGCTTTTAAATTCAGGTTAAACCATCTAAACAATCAGATTCAGGGTAAAAACAACAGAGCAAATAAAACAGATTGTGTTTATGTGAATATGCATGTGTCTATATGTGTATATGACCATGTATGCACTGACATACGGGTGCGAGTGTATGTATAAGTATGAATGTACAGTATGTAGGCGTACATGTATGTGACAAGTGGATCAATCCAGAGGTTATTCAGTGTTCACATCTGTGGTGTTTAAGACAACAGTTTCATTTGTGTATTGACATTTTTAAATTTTTATTGTGTTTTTAATTCAGGTGGTAACGCGTTCCATAGTTGCGAGCCTTTTACTGAAAAATTCTGAAATACAAGTTGGAGACGCATACATTTTTAAATAATGCCTACTGTCAGAGCTTAACCAGAACAGTTTAAAGATCACTGCCAACATGTTAGCCATACACCAAATTTTCCAAAGCAGCCATCAGGCCCCAGTGTGTCTTGTAGAGCACGCTGTTTTCCCGCAGATTGTCTTATCAGGGGTTGGCAAAGCTGCACCCTGGGACAGCTGATGGGAGGAGTCAACTCAACTGAACTGAACCCTTCATAAGTTCCAAAAAACCTACACAACACCCAAACAGTCATCTATTTAGCATCGGCAGGTCTACAGATATGTAATACGCTGTATGTATTCATGTGTGTGTTTGAAGGCCTGGTGTGACATAACGGTTCACAGCATGAGTGAATGTGTTTTTTACTTCTTCTTTCTGGTGTGTCAAAGTGTAGAGGCAACGTAGGTGAACAACTCGCTGCTCTGCGTCCCCACCAGGTTGATTTTTTGCAGCAAGAGCCGGTCCTGAATGTGTTCAACAGCCAACTATGTTCTCCCACTGAGGAGAACCTGCGAGGTAGGTCTGTCACAGACACCACAACACATAATCAAGCCTAAAATAGACCTATATTGTAAATGAGGCTTTTTTTTTTTAATGAGTAATAATTTTCTTTTCTATTACAAGGTATTAGCCACTCCGGGCAGGCTGTGTGGGGGAGTGTCCATGTCAACTAATTTCCCTGGAGCCAGGTCTCATGGAGCTCCTCAGGACACAGAGATGGATGTGGCTTTTCAGGAGCTGATGGCCATCACAGAGCTGCAGGTAACTCTTCAGCACTGACACACTGAGAGCACTGTAAAAATCAAGTTTTTTATTACAAAATGTTACTATATGCTGCGTATTCCAGATATGCCAATTACTGTATTTTATCACAATACATACTGCGTTATCTGACGAGGGAGGTTGTATTGTTTTTAACATATGCATATTAGGACACACGTTTTTGGGCTTTTCTGGGCTCCAAACTCACCTAGGCCTATAACAACCTTAGTAGAAAATATATATTTTATTATTACATTTTAATCAGTGATAAGGGTATGTTATTCTCAGTGTCATGTTGAACATAAAGTGTGGAACACAACACTTACAATGTGGTTCATAAATGAATATTTATTTAGAATTACTAAACGGAATATGTTGGTTTCATTCCAGTGGAATAGATACATATTTTACCATTTTCATCTGATGCTAACTGTTGAAAAGCTAATACACACTCAGCTGAGGAAGGCAACAATGGCCCATTTGAGTGATGGCAGGATGAAGAGATTGTGAGAGGGGGCAAGTGCTGTACGTTGCTGGCGGCCTCCTGCACCGCACAATAGCCATCTGTTTCCAGGTGAAACCTGATCACATCTATGAGAGCTGTTCATAGGCTATGGGTGGCATGCTGAAGTGGGGGCAAACTGTGTTCTATAGTGAATCAGATGAATTGTGAAAAAAGACACTGTTCCACTAATTAACTTTGAGGCCTTGTAAATTTTGTAACAGCCTTCAATAATTTTATTGCTGTTAATCTGACATGTACGCCGATGTGCCTGTCAATTATAACTGGGTATGCCTCTTTTGTTTTTGTTACCGTAGTTTGAAGTCCCTGGTGAAGGCTCCTATGAAACAACACAGTACCAAAGCATGGAGCCCATGGTCTCTATGGGAGGATATGGGATGGCTCAATCCCATTCTGAACCTCCTCCTGTGGCTTGTGAGCTCGGCAATGCTGACACTTACGATGGATGTTACTCTGAAGAGGTGCCCGTTTGTCATCATCTAAGCAGCAATGCAGATGCAATGTACGGACACTCCGAACCTCAGCTCAATCAAAGGATGCTCCCCATCTCTTCTCACACACAGCCCTCACTCATGGCTCCTAGGGAACAGATGAACATGTCAAGTACCAGTCAAGGACACAGGAGGGCCAACACTTGCCTCTCTCAGGGTCCGAGTCGGCACATGCTGTGGACTACACATGGACAAAGTTCGCACGCTCGCTCAGCTGATGATCTGGAGTCAGACTCTGGTCTGTCTCTGGGTTCTAGTCCACCTTTGGCCTCCCCAGATAATCCTGTTGGTGGTGCACCAGGTTACCAGAGTGTAGACATAGGCACGACGACATATGGTGACAGCGAACCAGACAGTATGACTGAGCACACCAGAGGAGCACACATGCATTACTCAATGGACTACCAGAGTCAGTCTCACTCATATTCACACTCAGGTGCACAGTCTTATTTTTCACCCCAACCCTCTTTGTCTCACACACAACCTAATGCCCTGACTCCTTGGCCTGTGAAACAGCAGGGTCAGGCCACTGCTCTGAGCAACCTGTACATTGACTCTGGAGTGTCCAGCAGAGGGAGCTCTCAGCCTAACATGTATACAAAACCACAAGGAAGCATCTCCACACCTGCTCCTCTGAGTAGAGATGAGCGGCGAGCCGTAGCTTTGAAGATCCCATTCCCCATGGATAAGATAATCAATCTGCCCGTGGATGACTTCAATGAGCTCCTGACACAGTATACTCTGACAGATACTCAACTTGCACTGGTCAGGGACATTAGACGGAGAGGGAAGAACAAGGTGGCAGCTCAGAACTGCAGGAAAAGGAAGCTTGAGAGTATTATTCACCTTGAAAGAGAACTGAACCAGTTGCAGGCCCAAAGAGAGCACCTAGCACAGGAAAGGCGCGAGTTCCAGCACAGCTTGGGTTTTATTAAATGCCGCCTTGCAGACCTCTATTCAGAAGTCTTTTCTCATTTAAGAGATGAAGCTGGACAACCATACTCAATAGATGAATACTCCCTACAACAGACACCTGATGGTAAAATGTATTTGGTACCTCACACAACTATGCAAAAGAGAGCTCAATGCTGAAGAATAGGCAACAGTCATTATGCAATACTCTTACAGAAGGTATACTGCCTTATTGTGCCAACTGAAAGGTTATAAACTGGCCAGTAGTTACATATTTAACTTGCCCTACATGTGTCATGGGACATTTTTCATGCTCTTACAATTGACAACCACACCAGATTTCTTTACAAAAGATACTTTATTAAAAAATAAATAAAAAAATAGATGACACTGCACAGCAGTCTTCAGTTAAAAAATTGTTTTAAACAATCTTCAGCACCAGCATGATTGTTCAGCAAACCTGTGAAAACAGAATCAAGTGAAATAAAAACTGGAAAAAAAAAAAGTCATGTGCAAGGTTTTGATGATTTGTACCTGATTTGAGCCATTGTCACTGAAATGAGGTCAGGTTTTGGAGCCATGTGTAGTTTCCTGGAAAGCAGAAACACCAAATAAGTGCAATGCAATTTTTAAAATAAAATTCTTCATTTCTGTTCACAGCATGCAATATGTAGGACCTCTATTCACATTTAGGTCAATTTTACCAACATTGGTGTAAGTCATAACAAAACTTTTAACACAAAAATGTTACATTACTGTGCTACACAACTCACTAGCAGCTACATGACAAAAGAAAGACATACTATCAGTAGTTGAGAAGTCTGGTCTTACCTACAGACAGCATTTAAGCCTTTTGGTAGCTGCTGCCAACTAGCCTCAGGCTTCTGTTCTCACTCTCCCCTGCTTCAATGATCCTGGCGATGGTTTTGCTACTTCTCTCCCTCAGCTGGCTTCCATGGCTAGCCTCAAAGACTTTGCATGTAAGCTAGCATCCGCCAGATGATCTTTGCAGAACTCAGGGTAGTCTGTACCATGTGATGCGCTCTTTGATGAATGCATTTGTGCACCACTTCTCATTCCTCAACCAGTATTTCATTGGTATTGTAAATGCATTTACTTATGACTCATGAGTATGTGGTGACCAGTGCTTCTCAATCATCTCAGGGAAATTAGCCATTCCAAACGCCTCACAATGTAAAATGTGAGGCTCACCCCCACTTTGTGAAGCATCTAATGGTGAGCCCTCCCTTCCCCCACACCACTAAAGAGGCTAACAAGACTTTAAAAAAAAAACTGAAAGATAGGTTTATTTCAGCTTGATTGGAAGCAGTTACAAATAAAAACCAGACTTAAAGAAAAAGCGACATAAAACCTCAAAGGAATGCTTGATTTCCAGAAACACATTTCGAAGCAAAAAAAAAACACAACGTTTAAATGAAGACCCTCCATGATTTATCTACTGTACATCTCTTCTTGCAGCAGCTGTAACCTGCCACAACTGTTTGGCTGAGCAGATTTAGGAGGTAAACCTGCAGCTGCCCTGTCATTTCGCTTGCTCTCCTCTCCTTGCTCTCCTCTCCTAAGTAATCAGTCCTGTTGAACAATATGGAACAACATTGTTAACTGTGCACTGACTTTGTATAACCTGAGATCCAGAGTGAATGTCTTTTTTTTTTTTTTTTTTTTAAACTGGTTATCTACACTTAACGAGTCCCTGCAACTACAAACTCTGGTATGATGCAAAATTAGTTCAGACATGCCTTGTAGTACTTACCACTTCATTTTAAAATCGTCCTGGACGGCCATATCCACCATTGTTGTTTGAGCCACCTCCATAGCCACCTAGAAACAGAAAGGAATACTTTGTCCACATAAACTATGCAAAAGGAAAGTATACATGCATGCAGCTATTGTCTCCATCTTACCGAAGTTCCTTCCACCGCCGCCACCACCACCAAAGTTATTCTTCATTGGGCCAAAGTTGGAGGCCTGGGGGTCGTAGTGGCCCATGTTACTGTAGGCATTTCCACCGCCGCCACCACCACCACCTCCACAGTTACCTATGAATAGATAATTTGCCAAGCTTAGTCAACCACATCTTGAGCAAAGAACAGCCAATAGTTAAGGGCAACCAAAATACTTACCATAGCCATTGCTGTCATAACCATTCCCTCCATAGCCACCGCCTCCACCCTGGTTGTAACCTTGGTTATACCCCCGGTTGCCACCATTATTATATCCTCCAGGGCCGCTAGGACCACCTCCATAGCCTACAACATACATTCTTTGAGTATATTGCCAAGCGTCAATAAAAATACTTCAAGCACGACAAAAGTGCCCACTTACCGCCATCACCTCCATTGCAGTTGTAAGGACCATCTCCATATCTGCCTCTGCCACCTGAAAGAGAAGCAAACATGCAAAGTCAGGTTTCAGCCATATTAGTATAAAACAAATATGATGTAGTCCCCATCATCAATTAAGTCTTACCCTGATTGAAGCCCCTGTCATAGTCATAGGGCCTTCCACCGCTGCTGCGACCTAACCCCCCAAAAACAACCCCATTAGCTCTGGAATAGTGTTGATTAAGCACGCACATTTTTTTTATATCTCTCTCACACAACAGTATCCTATAGTTCCACTATAACCTACCTCTCATTCCCATTCCTGCAGTCTGCATTTCCTGCTTTGTGAGAGCCTTCCTCACTTCACAGTTGTGACAGTTGATTGTGTGGTATTTCTGGACTGTGGGGTAGAAACGGTATTAAGTAGCTGCTCAAGAGTGTTAAAGCTGATACAATCTGCAAGAGAGAACATTAGTACTTACTGACAATCCTGTCGACTGAATCGTGGTCATCAAAGGTCACAAAGGCAAAGCCCCTCTTCTTTCCAGTATTACGATCGGTCATGATATCAATGACCTCGATTTTGCCAAACTGTTCGAAGTAATCTCGCAGTTGTGCCTCCTCTGTATCTTCCTTGATGCCGCCAACAAAGATCTTTTTCACCGTTACATGGGCACCTGGCCGATTGGAGTCCTATGATTAAAGACATTTGCTGTTGTAACTATACCTGCCCTTGTGGAAGTCATTTACTGAAGGCAGGTTTTGTTAAGATATATTGAATTTTACATACCTCCCTGGAAACTGCTCGTTTAGGTTCAACAACTCTTCCATCAACCTTATGGGGGCGGGCAGTCATGGCAGCATCAACTTCATCTACTGATGAATATGTAACAAAGCCAAAGCCCCTCGATCGCTTGCTGTTGGGATCTCTCATGACCTAAAGAAAGAGGCTTTAATTATTCCTAGGCTTTCAATGCATATAAAATATGAATAGTAAGACAGCACCAAACGCAATATCGTTAAGATTTCACTGAGAATCCCACTTACCACACAATCTGTAAGAGCACCCCATTGCTCAAAATGAGCCCGCAGGCTTTCATCTGTGGTCTCGAAGCTCAAACCTCCAATGAACAGCTTGCGAAGCTGCTCAGGCTCACGTGGGACCTACACAATAGACAAAGCAAGGTATTTGCCATCAGGGTAACGTTACATTAACCAGCATTTAAAAAAAAAAAAAAAAAACGCATTGTGCGCCGTTTTTGGTGATAAGTAAATTCACAACAAACCGAGCCAGCATTAACAATGCGCCAACAGTTTATTAATCCAATCCTGCCTCAGATGCAAAATTTGGGAGAGGGTGGAGGAGGGACACACCGCCGCCATTAACGTTAGCGGACCGTTTGGATGATATGGAGTACTTTGAGCAACAATTATATGCTCACAATATAAACATGTGTTTATCAATGTGGCGCTGTTGCCCTATGTATACAATTACAGATAAGAAGTTAGACTCCTGAATTCCGTACATCGCTGGCCACATTAACAAAAGGCCACGAGGCCCTGCTGCTATAAAATGGCGGCTTTAAACGCCTGGTAGCTGCGGCAGCACTGATGAAAACGCAGTCTGCGTTTAGCATCGAGCATTAGCAATGGCTTCAAATAACTACTGTTCCTGGACACACAATGTGCAGAAAAAGATCAAAAAGGCTTTTCGAATGCAATACTCACATCTTTCGACATTTTGTAACTAAATCCTTGAAGACACCTTGTTAACTGACCGGAGAGAGGTGATCTGCGCCAGACGAACCTAACTCGATACTCAACAGTAGAATAAATAGCAAAGGATATACCTCTTTCACACAGCAATTGGTCAGTAGTTCCCGCTGCAGTCTGTCGTCAGCATTCAACGAATTCTGATTGGGCCACATTTTATCAATCACTGCTAACGGCCAATGACCAGGCGGTAGGCGTGCATTTCACTATCACGGCGAGAAAAAAAAAACGAGGTTATGGATGTTAAGTGATAGGATTTCTCTAAGATATTGCGTTTTGTACGTGATGCTGTCAGGTCTGTAAACATAGAATGGACACAACATGATTAACACAGAAATCATACACATTTAAACGACGGATCACCGATCGTAAATTATTCTGATTTTTTACTTGTGGGTGGAGGAGGAGCTGTGCCTTTCTCAGTGCAGCAACGCTAACATACATTTCACTGGCAGATAATACTTAAAATACACGCGTTTATATCTATCCAATGAGACACATGATGCAGATGTATTACAATTAACATGTTCTGGACTCTTGAATAATGAAGTTATAATCATGTTAGGAACCATGTTTGCTAGCTAAATATGTAGGTCATCAGCTGACCAATGGGCGGGTACATTTATTGTGCGCCTTTAAGGCGCGCTTTTACGCACAGATAAGCGCACGGCTCTTTTTTGTGATTCAGGCTAGAAGCTAAGGTAACCCCAGCATCGGCCTCATATACCGCAGGTTCACAAAAGACACGCGTTATCGCTGCGGCTAACTGCTCAAAACCGGCGGTCTACACACCCAAAGGGTAAGAAATTGTGTACACATGAAAGTGCTTCTTGCTGCTGCAAGTATCGTTTGGTGTCAAAATTAGCTAGTGTTAGCTTGTTGAAGCGTTAGCTTGCATGCTACTTGCGTTAGCAAATGTACCTTTCATGCCCATAGGTTAGCTAGTAGCTTAGCAAACACAACATCATATCTTCATTGCTATGTGCACATATTAAGTTTTCTGGTAACGTTATCTAACAGTTTATTTTAGCGAGTGGACAGTTAGCGAGCGGTGTTTAGCCAGCCCTTTTAGTTTAGCTTTTTTCAGTTTGCCGTTCCTGTTGCAGATCGAATAAACGACAATGTAATACCGAATGCCTTTCGTTGATACACGATAGTGTCTAGCTAGCGTTGGCTTACGTTAAAGTATACCGACCACTAACTACAGGTGCCTGCGTCGTGCTTAACGTGTATATATATATATATATATATAGCCGAAAATATCGGCTAGAAATTTGGAAAGATTAACTTTATCAATATTCTCTTTAACGTTAGCTTCTCTATCGTTTTCCTGTACAGGGAAGTACCATTGTCCTGCGACAGCGTAGTGTCCAGCAACAAACTTTGCTATGGGCAAAAAGTCTCGCGAAGAAGATTCCTCATCATCCTCTGATGAGGAAGAATATGTTGTGGAGAAGGTGCTGGACAGGAGGGTGGTGAAAGGCAGGGTTGAGTTCTTCCTGAAGTGGAAAGGATACTCAGAGTAAGTTGTATTCCAGTCAGTGTACTAACCAGTAACGTTATTTGCATTTACACCGCTACAGATTTAAGCTACATCAACACTGTGCTGGGCTATAGTTTAAATTAAATATCACACGCATTTGATAATATTTTGCAGTGTATTGTTTGAGGTCTTCCAATAAAATGGGAAAATGGTGATTAACAGTTGGTAATGTGGATATCATTACCCAAGCAGGCAGTGGAATACACTGCCTTTTTTTGAGTCAGATACAACATTTATATACAGGATTTCTTTACTGTAATGCTGCTTTAAAGACCAGGAAATATTAGATGAAGAAGTTAAGAAGATGAATTACAATGTTATGATCATCTCGGGTGATATCAAGTTTGATATCATAATATTGACTTCAATAGATCATTTATTAACAGTTATGCCTGTACTGGTATTGACTTGCTGCACTTATCCTCTACAGAAAGCACAACACGTGGGAGCCAGAGAAGAATCTGGACTGTCCAGAGCTTATTTCAGAATTCATGAAGACCTACAAGAAAAGCAGTGGTGGAAGCTCCACACCCAGCAGCGGGGGCAGCAAATCAAACACAGGCTCCTTGGGACGCTCCAAAGACTCCAGTAGCTCAAAGAAGAGAAGCTCGGATGATGAGGAGGAGGGTGGAAGTAAGCCCAAAAAGAAGAAGGAGGTATGTAATATGTTGGTGCAGTAGTTTTATTATATTAATACTATGATGTATATGATTCATCTAAAACATATTTTAAAAAGTTGTATTGAAAGTGCAGTGTATGGGGTGTAATTCATTCTATAAATAATTTGCATGTCTGAGGTAAGTTAATACCTTTTCATGCTTTGTGTGCTGCACAGTGACAAAAGTTTGGCTCTTGATTAAAAGCGCATTTTTTTTTGTATGTTAATTAACAGTCGATGGCTGTCTCATCTTACAAGAGAGATAAACTATTGCTTCTTTGTATATTTCCAAGGATGCTTTCATTGATTTGCTTAAACTGTTACCAGTTATTTGGCATACAGTTAACATATATTGAAATGGGGGGGGAATCTGTAAAATGTTGTTGTTTTTTTATGGTACGTAGACTTGTGAGAACAGCAGACGCATTGTGTAAATCATGCATTTGTCAATATATCTAAACGCAATTAATCTACAATCTTATAGTTGGATGTGACATACTCTAGCATTTTTTGTTTACTATAAAAATGTATTTTTCTTTCTTTGCTGTCTTTCAGGATGACATTCTAGTTGCGCGTGGCTTTGAGAGAGGACTTGAGCCAGAGAAGATCATTGGAGCAACTGATTCATGTGGAGACCTAATGTTTCTTATGAAGTGGTAGGTTTTGTTATTACTGTTCAATACACTTTACCTACAACTATGAGAAATATAATATTTACCTGCCCCCTGCCCAGTTAGTGTCAGTTCACTGCACCTGCAGAGCTGCAACCCCCACACTAAACTGTTACATCCCCCTACATTAGTCTCATATTTTACCCGTACCACCCACACTTTAATGCCATGGTTCATCATCTGTGATGTGAAAACATCAGATTTTCACATGATCAGACAAGGTAATAGTGTGCGTCCTGTTCATAGTTTAGTTATAAAATCCTTGCGCTCCATGGGGTGTCTCTCCTGCCGGGCTCCTGACAGCTCTGCCAGTCGAGCACTCTGTCACACTTGACGACAGTAGAGGAGGTTGTACCAGAGTCTTGTTTAAAGTAGTTTATCTGACTTAATTGACAGTCAGCAGGAGCCTACAGACACGAGTCTCATTGTCTTGCCTTGCACTGTCCAGCATTGCGCAACCCGTCGTTTCCATTACCCATCTGTTTTCATCACAGTAAGTTTTGTGGTGAGGTCATTTTTAGGCAAGACTTGTTTACAGCGTGCCATGCTGTTGCTCCGGTGTTGTTCTGTGTACAGAAAAAAAATGCAGTGATTCAACTGACAAACTGCAAGTCGACTCAGGGTCTTCTCGACTGATGACTGAGTCATCGACTTTTAGAGGGCAGGCCTAATTAAATCAGAATGTAAATGGCTTTAATTTTCCAGGTTTAATGGGAATGATGATGATGATGATAATATTATTATTAGCTTTATTATGGAACACAATTTAAAATTTCTGATAAGATGAAACCTTTTTCAAAGCAATCAATATTAATTAGCCCGTGTCTATATGTAGACACTGCCTTCTTTCTGAACATTTAGGACTTCTTTGGTTCACTGATTTTTATCTGCAGAATTGGAATCAATGCAGTTTCTTTGTACTCTGCATCTGCAAATAAAGGTTTCAGATACCACAAGCGATACATGAGGTCTTCCATATTTTCCATATTCTGTGGGTGTTTCCTGCAACGGTTGCCATCTGTACTACTGCTTTCAACTTGTAATGGCATGGTTCTTTTGAAACGGCTCCTCTCAGTATGCTAGATTGCTACTGATAAACTATCCATTAGCAGCACTAATAGCCTAGCTGTCCATTCATATACAAACAGTAAGCCACACCATAAAATTTTATGTCATTACACATTAGCTGGATGGATATATGTGTAGTACGTCGTCACTCATGCCTGGTCTCCATTCCAGGGTGTTTGTTTTTGTGGCCACAGTTGTACCATAGCTGTGATTTGTTTGTTTTTTTTAATAGATAGGGAAAAAATCTGTAGGAAAATAAATGTAAACATAGGCAAACTAGGCAGATGGGGCTTGTGAATCTACTTAGGATCTGGCCATAAGAAGCATGTTTTATGGTTGTTGTTTTTTTTTGGTTATTAAGTTGGCACAGCATTTGACATCCATAGACATGATTAAAACATGTGCAATCTATTTACAATGATGTACATGCAATTATGTGATGTATATTTTAACAAGCTACAGAAGACCATTTATGATGTACACTTATAACCTATATGCAGTATATAATTAGTTGCTATCTTTGAAAATCTCCAAGACAGATACCAAGTGTATGGGGAAAATGATGTGTAATGTCCAACTTGCACAGAGATGCACAGTTCTGAACTCACTTTAAAGACAAACTTTGGTCTTTATCTCTTTCAGGAAAGACTCTGATGAGGCTGATCTCGTGCTTGCCAAGGAGGCCAATCATAAGTGCCCACAAATTGTCATAGCCTTCTATGAGGAACGTCTCACCTGGCATGAAGACAGTGACAAGAAGGAGAAGGACGCTGTCACTGCATGAGTGCATCACCTCAGGAGGAAACAGGACCTCCTCCACTGCAGGGACAACCTTGAGTCAGACATTTTTCACACCCAAACCTCCCATCCTTCCTCTTCACCATGTCCAACAAAGACAGCGGACACAGTCGTGTTATCTCCACCCATGTCCCATTGGAGCACAAGGGCCCAGACTGCTGAGAAGGATCCATCAGACAGGAGGGGAAGCTGTAGCGGACATGGGTGATAGGCTACTGGGGAGGGTTTCTGCTGTTCTGTCTTTGTATTCTTTTACCTTCTTTTTAAATGTCTTAACACACCATGTTTTAGTGCTAACAGGACAAGACTGTAAGATATTTTGCATTCACGAGAATAGTTGGCCATCTGTCAAAACTCAGAACATAAGTCTTGAGAGCCAGAGTTGGTACAAGCTGTGTTAACCATGAGCTTGTCCCAAGGTAGGTGCACAACACGCATCCTAAAGTCTTTTATAGGCAATGCACCTCTTTGCTTTAAGAACCCACCAATACCACTGAGGATAAAACCGTAGACTCAATATTCAGGAAGCAACCACCGCAGCACTTTCCTGACTACGTAATCACTTCCTTTTTTAAAAAACTTTTTATCTCTTGTAGATTTTTCAGTTTGTCCTGTCTACCTACTAACTACTCAATTTGCAAACTTGCAGATGACACCGGCCAATTATGTCTTTATAATTAAGTGATGAGATCTTTGTTCATTTTTTAAAAAATTAAAAAATGTCATTTTTATCTCATTTCTTATGTGAACTTTTTTTTTTTTTTCCTTCGTCTTCTTCTTCTTCTTCTTCTTCTTCTTCTTTTAACTGCATTGTTATCTTTGGACCAGTCTTGTTAACAGGTTGGACAATCTTAACTAGCCACATGAAGTGAAACCAGCATTCATTACAAGTCATTGGGGTCTGCCACCTTGTGGCTAAAAGATGAAACTCTTGACCAATCCCTAATCCTGCAGTTTCAATAGTGTTATTGATCTCGTTAGTTAGTGGTACTTTAATAGATTTTTTTTTTTTTTTTTTTAACAGTGTAAAGTGGTAAATCATTCAGCAATTAGAGTATTTGTTCTTGATACTATTGAAATGTTCATTTGAATTATGCATATCCTGAATTTTTCTGGGACGATGTTACGACCTGGCAAGTGGAGGGCAATTCTTATACAAAAATGTTTTTTTTTTTTTTTTTGTTTGTTTTTTTTTTTTTAAGTTTGATCTGCTGTGCTCCAACATGGGCTCTTAGGACCAAATATTTACTGTCTACAGACTGAGATCTGCTGTGTTTCGTTTTCTTTATTTTTTTTGCCTTTAATCAGCTTTGTGAATGAAGGCTGTGACATTCTCCCCTTTCATACGTACAGTACATTAATCATGTCCCTTGATATCACTTAGATTATGGTTTTGGTGTAATTTCCTTTCATTAAAAGTATTTTGTCTTTTCAGACCCTTGAGTTTTGTCATCAGTTTTTTCCGGTGCGGAATTTTTAAAAAGTAGACTATTTCTTGTGTCAACTAAATGTTACGAATGTGTACAGTAGCACCCTTTAATAAACATTTTCAATGTTAAAGTTGGTGTCAGTCGGCTTTTGTTTTAGGATGTGAATGGAATTTCTGCAGAGAGAATAACTTTAAACCTATATCCAAGGATTAAATATATATCTGGAAGCCGGAAAGTAACAAAAGGGTATTTTGGTAATATAAACGGAACAAAGTCACAAGTATCATGAGACCTGAAGCTGTTTAGTGTGGCCTTTGTCAAAATGAGACCTTTTTAAAAATTTTATTTTATCAGTTTTCTTTGTAGAAGAAAATGTTTCAAGAGCATCAGCTGCTCTCACCCAGCAGATGGTGCTGTTAAACAACACTAATGCAAAAGCCATAACTCCATTTTTATGCAAGTCATTCACAGTTCAAACTCTTAAAAGTTGCTCACTACAACAACCAATAAATTAGTCTTTTCTGAACAACCTTTATGGATTATTAGACATCTTTTAGAGGAGCATGGATTCATGACGTGTTTACTGACTAACATCACGTCTTTCTCTAAGACATTCACTTTGGCTCTTCATAGCATCTGCTGAACCCACCTGTAGGTCCACAAACTCATGTTATGCAGTATTCAAGCTCACAGATTTATGTTAAAGTGGAGTTTCTAGAGACACCAGATGTAGTATGTCAGGCTGAAATGTGTCTAAAATAAAGCTCAACACATGAAGAATATTTGAAATTACTCCCACTTGGTGCTGTTTTTATGCCTTAATTAGATAGAGATATTACTCCATAGAAATGAGGGGAGAGAGAGAAAGAGATGGGTAATGACATGTAACCAAGGTCCCTGGCCAGATGCGCACCGATAACATTATGTTCATGCATGGTTGGTGCCTTAAAGCCCTAGGCCACCGAGGCACCCCACTTCCACTTGATGTGATGATGCAGTAATAAAAAAAAAATTCAGTCAGTGTAAGCGCCACATAGCTTGGATGACAAACCGAATACACAGAATGAGTAATGCTGTAATATGTGAGGAAAAGTTTGTTTTCTCAATTTGAAAGTGACTCAAGGAATATGACAAGGAGGAAGCAAATACACCAGCCAATTTCCACAAAAGCTAGACTTCAAAATGTGAGGACGAGCCCCCATTTTGTCACAATCTGGCCACCATGACAAAAATGGGAAATTAGTTTATTATAATAAATAGATGTCAATTAATCTTGTGTCTGCTACAGGGAACTACAGCAATATCAGTAATAAACTGCAGTGAAGGTTTAGTCTAATCCTTGTTCTTCTCTCACCACCCTCTTTTTCTTTCTAGTTTCCTTTTATAGTGACTTTGACATGCACACACACACACGCACACACACAAAGTGCTGCTCAGCTACGTCTAAAGTGATGGAATTTTCCTAGAAAAAAGGCTTTTACACTCCAAATGGAATGCAAAGGTCACTAGTAAATTTCCAGCCCCTGGGACCATTAAGCTGGGCAAAGGGAGCGAGCAGCAGGCTGTTTTATGGAGCCTGGAGCTGTCTGCTGACAAACCCAGGCCAGTAGGTTTGGTTGGGAAAGCCACAGTGGCGCTCATGGGAGCTCTGCCTGTGATGTGTGTGGCAAATACAGATGTAGAGGCAGTTCTGGTACATGGTAAATGGGCATGCAGAGTGAAGCTTAAAGTGAAGCTAAAAATCTAAATGAGGAAAATCGGATTTGAGCCTTGTGCTAGAAATGGGTGTGTAGGCTACAGTAAGTGTGGCAGAATCAATAAGAAGCCATCTGTGCCTTGTTTAGCTAAGAAGTGTCAACTTTTCAGGACACATTTATAGATTTTTTGACATTGTACTGAAGAATTGTTTCATATTTTGAACATATATCTATACATTTGTGTAATGTTTGTATGCAACGCATTTTTAATTGGCAACAATAATAATGATTTTTCAACCAGGTGTGTCTTACAATGTAGCCTTTGTTCTTCGTTTCAACAGGGATCATGTGTTAAAATATAGTTACAGTTTTGGTGTAAATGTATTTATTTATTCGCTGAAGCCTGCCTGCACTTCAGACGTCCCAGTCCCTCCTGTACCAGTAACTTCTAGTGCAAATGAGTTCCACAGGGTACTGCCCACGGCAGAGGTGGGTCATCTTGCAGCACATAACACCAAATGAGTGCCGGGGGAGCAGTGGCGAGGGAAGGGACTGCTGCAGTGGGCCTCATCAGTGTTACACAGCTTGTTCAAGGATACCACTAAAACAGCAAACAAATAAATGTGTCTCATACAGATAACACAAACACGTGGCACAATGCACCATTACCTTAGTTCTGAAAGAAAAAAACATTCTTAGTCTTCAGTTAGAAACTGAAAAAAGTGTTGTAAGTCATGAGTATCACAGAGGCCAATGTAATTCGATGTGGCCTTTCTCGTGCTGTGATCATGTAGGCACAGCTGCCTAACAGCTGTGTCTCCATATCCTTGTTGCAACCAGATAAAAAGGTCTGCAGTGATGACTGGCGCATCATCCCTCCGCACTGTGCACTGATCTGTGTGAAGGTGATTGCGATGTGATGCTCTAATTTGGGTGGCTATCACACTTAATGTGCAGTAAAGCACCATAGACAAAGCTTCTTCGTTCTAAATGCCCCCTCTACTGCGCCACTCACCGCCAACCCTCTGCTGGCTGTGTTTCCCCTTCACCCACCCCCACCCCCCCGCTCCTCCCTTCATCTCCTCTCCCCACCAGGGGAAAGAGTTATAGCTGCCATAAAAGGCAGGTAATGCATTGTTAACTAATTCTGTCTGCTCAAAGCTGATATATCCTCTGCTCTAAATCTCTGTGCTTCCAATAAAATGCAAATGCTAATGCTTGCCCTCCATGAGCTGATATCATTTTTAACAGGCCAGAGGTAAATGCTAAAGAAGGGTGGGGTGGGCCAGAGGTAGTCTGTACCATAGTGGGGCTCTGAGCCTTCATGGTACATTCTGTCGGAAAGGAGACCCCCAGACCTGATCCACACACCACTGGCCAACAGTATGCATGCGTGTAAGTGTGCACATATGGCTGTAGGTATGCAACAGTACATTTTTGATAATCTAGGGGTGTATGGGAGTAGTTGACCTGATAGTTTAAAGCTAGTATGGTGTCTTTGTTATTGGGAAGCCAGCAAAAGAAGCATTTCAGTCAGTGCTCATTCACCATCAAATAAGAGAAGTCAATTTGCCTGTGGATGTAATGCATCATATTTCCATGTTAATAGTATTGTCATACTTCGTGTAACCTTGGGCTTCTAAATATTGATCCACTTCTAGATTTTCAATTATCCTGTGCCGTTTTTCTGCCATCTGGTAAGGACCAATGATTTGTGTTCCTTCATATCTGGAGGCTTGTCCCGTAATTAGACCATAAATTAATTTGCAGAGAGGAGAGAGCAGAAAAGATTGAAGGCATTAAGTAAGTCCTCGGTGGTTGGAGACAGAAAATCATAGGGAACCACAGCACAGTGTTTTATTCACTAGAATAAGATAACTGGATTACAAATTCCAACACCATAACTTTTCTGATCCTGCATGTGTCACTTGCTTTTCTTTTAAGGATTTAAAACCATGCTGCTGCTAATGATTGCTTGTAAGTCAGTTCTTCAGTAAATAGCTAGAAATCATCCACTGACATAATTAGACCTAATTACTTGCAGTGCAGCAGCAAAATGATTAGGAAAAATGGGGCATATTAGTGTCAAAATGTGTGTGAAACTTTGCAGTGAAATGTGCTGTGAATCCATCAGTGGATTTAAAATCACCCCCCACACAGGCAGACAACAATTGTGCGCTTTGAAAGTAGCTCTTATTTACAGCACAGCTCAAGTGGAGGTCCTAAAAACCAAATGCATCTTGATTGATTTTAAATTGGGAGTGTAGGCTCTCCTGCAAGATTAGCTCATTGTCCCCTGCTGCTAAATTACACATAGTGATTGGGGCTGTCGCTGCACAGTGTCTGAGCACTACAACTGCGGCTCTCTTTGCCATGTGGAAATTCACATTAGACAAGCCTAAGTTACTCTCTTAAAGCAATTAAGAGAAAAATTATGCAACAGAATGGGCTTCCCTTGTGTTGGAAAATGCAAAATCAGCAGGGTCTGACTTTTAAACACTGTATACAGACTACAACATGTGGGTGAAGTGACAGTAAGACTTGCACAGCAGTCTGTAGGTGGAAAACTGTGTTGGTTTACCTACTCTACATGATACCTTGGGTGTTTTTTAGGCAAGGCCACAGCTGCTAGCATACTCTGATCATATCTTGTGGGGCCTGAGAGGCAAGGTCAGCCAACGCATAGCCCACCTGCTCCCCCATTCTCCATCACACAGTCCCTCAGCCCTGGCCTCCCGGAGGAAACACGCCTGACTGCCGCGCGGCTATAGACAGCATGTGTCCCTGAATTTATGATGGCGACTTATTGGCGGCCTTTCACGTTAAAAGTCATCTTGAGTTTCCCAGTCTAGCTGTATGTGTGGCGAGCGTTAATCCATTAACATTCAGAGCAGACACGTACAGAGGCTGGCTTTCTGCCAGCCCTGAGCCCTGACAGTCTCTGACCCACCGCTGACCACAACATTCTCCCGCCTCTGCTCCCAGCCACAGCCAGCCTCGACATAATACAGCACCATAAACTATCTAATGTTACACTGTATATGAATTGAAGTATTATACGCTTGAGGTCCAATATGCAAGGCTTATAACTGAGTGAGAAGCATACAGCTGCGACAGGCTCATTTTGGCAGTGGAGGAAAAAAATCACATCAGTCTACAGAACTCTACATATCTTACATTTTAATTGTAGGATGTCAAATGAACATAAAGTTTCAGTCCTTTCTATTTCCATCAAGGATTAGAGTTCAGAGAGGCCATGAAATCCCTAGGATTTTCTGTGGTGGTATTTATTTCAGCAGGAGATGTTGAAGTTCATATTAACGGATCCACAAGGAATAGCTCTGGCAGAACTTAAAATGTTGCAAGGTCTCAGAATAGAGAGCTTTCAACAACATGGGTTGGTCTGCTGCTGGAGGTGGCTCCTGGACTGATTATAATTTTAGTGGCTTATAAAGCCATGATAAATACTTTATAAAGCCTTGTTGCGTAACAAATCTAACACATAAAAGAAGCCATAGATGTTACTCCACACAGGATAAAGGGGCTCTTGACAGGTTCTTAAATAGGTTTTATAATTCAATATTACAACCACCATCCTTGTAAGGGCCCTGTCATCTCCCGAGGCCCACAGGATATATACGTTAAACACACATTCAAGTGCTCACAGTCTAGTCCATTACACTGATTAGCAGTAAACACATTTGTAATAAAACTTAGTGAAATAGAGGAGGATGGTCTGTGTGCTGATTCATGGTAGAATCTTGGTGAAGTATAATGTGTCTTAGGTGTCATACTTCTGAGGGCGCGGGAGTGATACAGGGCTTTACTTACAGGATCTGTAACACATACGAGCCAATTTATCCAAACAGCTCGTGTCTAAACATTGAGTCCTTCATTTCAACTGCTGGCCAGAAATAAACCCAGGCAAAGCAGTGTGGCAGGGGTCCAGCTGACGTGAGAGAATCTGGGAAGCAGAGCAGACCAAACAGATGTCTTTCCACAACATAGACACCTCCTACTTCTATCCCTCTGCTCTCTGCTGTCTGTCCCCCACTTTACCTGACTGTCCATTTGTCTAATCCCCCCTCTCTTTCCCCGTATTCTAATTTAACTGCACTTGTGTTGCGTGGTTTGAAATCTGTTCGCCATGAACCAAACTACACATTACGTAAGCATTGTTGGAAGGTTTAACGGTCCATTTTAGCACAGAGCGATTTTTTTTTTTGATTTTTTTTACCAGGCAGCCGTTATTAGAGGAAGAAGAGCAGGAAGAAGAAGAAAGGGTGGATCATGTGTTTCCACTTTTGACCTCTCCGCTGTGGCATGTACACACCTGGTTCGGTTTAGACTGCTGTTTCTGTGGAATAGCTGACGGCAAACCGACTAGTGGTTTCATCTGCGGAGAGGAGGTCTAAATGTTGAACACCACAGATTCTCTCTAAAAGGTTATCCTGTGTGTGTTCTGAAATGTGTCAGCAGTAAAGCGCACCGAGATGCAGGCGCAAAATCAAAGACAAGCCAGCGGTAAGGCAGGCAACCAGTGCTTTGAGTATCCAAGCTGAAACCTGAATGGTTTCACCTTTAGGCAACATCCACAATCTTGTTAAAAAAGAAAGTTTCATGTAGTTGTTAACAGGCCAAGAAAAATGACCTTTGATAATTTTTGTTAGCGAGGCTGCATTACCTCAAAATGACATCTTTAAAAGGCATATTTTAGCCCCAACTATGTGAAAATGTATGTCAGATGTGTTGCCTTGATGATGGGAAGGGCAAAGCACGGCCACCTCAGACTCAGAGCCACTCATCTGTTTCCTATTGGAGGAGGTGATTCTGGCAGGAAGGCAGGGGCAGTAGATGAAGGCAGGCTGGGATAGAAGGACGGTAAAAAGAGAGTAAAAGGGTAGCCTAGAGAAACAGGAAATGACAGTGTGACCCACTGGGTCCACTTACTACCTTGCCAGAACCCCCTGGCCACAGCAAACCTACTGGGCCAGCAGTTTCCATCACCTGCTGCTTCTGGTCCCCCCACATAAATCCAGGTGCTCCTGAATAAAGCTCTCTTTCTCCAGGAGCCACGGGGAGCCGGAGGGGAGGCTGCGCGCTGGAGGGGCTGCACCGCTGCAACAGTGAAGCTCTACCTCCTTGTGAGAACATGTCATGGAAAATACTGCTCCAAATAAGGCTAAGCTAAAATAGGCAGAGAGCTGGGGATTTCCATCAACCCCCTGCTAGTTCAAAGCTCCATTCTTTCCTTTATTAATTCTGTCTTCTAATTAAAAGAAGCGGGACCATTCAATATAAAGTTGCTGCATCTTTTTATTACTGTTTCTTACCTGCCTGATATTAATATAAGCCTAGTCCACTGGGAGGGAGAATCTCAGCCCTCCTCAGCTCCTCACTGCCCCCTGGCATCCTGAATGGGCGCTGCAGCCGCTGAGCTGATAAACCCTAGAAATCATTCCCGACTCCAGCCAGAGCTCTTTACAGTACCTTCAGCGCTCCCTGGTGATGGATTAATGCACTGTTGTTGTCATTTTATTGCCATTTTATTGCTCTGGTGCAATTTACCAGGCTTTATGTGCCTCCGCTGTCCGGCGGAGCAACGCGCAAGCGCATGAGGCCAGCATTCCTAGACAAAGGCCACCGATCACTGCGCATGCGCACCACACAACCACCATTCAACATAAAGCACGCACGCACAAACACGCACACACTATCTAAATCAAAAACACGATTCATTCAAACACGAATGGGGTACTATAGAGGCGAGCAGATGAAAGCTTCAGTAGTGAATCTTTCAGCCGGCTGATGGACTTCACATTCACTGCTGCTGTTTTCCACTCTCACCACCTGAGGGCAACATCACTCAGCTAGCCTGCAGCCTGAAGAAACAACACTCAAATAATATTGTGTATTAGAATATTTATGTGTTCCTGCTGTTTAAATCTGGTCCGTGCTCGAGGATTACAGCATTTAAGTTTCCGCTCTTTGCATTTGTATGCAGATATAAGGGCTACTGCGATTTCCTTAGTTTGTCACGAGTCCTACTTACATTTCTGCCCGAAGTCTGCTTTATTTTCATGACAGAATAGTCCAACTTATGTTACGTATTAATATATAAGAATAATACGTGTATTAAATATGCTGCAATGACAAAAAAAGCTGTTAACCTTTGCAACAACCCTCTTTTTAACATTCACAAACAGCACATTTCACGTGTTACTGCTACACAGTTTTAAAGTAAACACACGCACACGCAGCACACAGCTGCTGATCTGAGGTCGTTGTTGTAACATGTGGGGGAAGTTTTGTTACATCTCTTGCCAAACTATTATCTCTCTCGTTCTGTGGGAAAAAACAACCTTATACCTACAGCCAAGTTCTTTGGTTGGGAAACAAACCTGCCTTTATGGCGATATAGTGCATGCTATTTTAACAGTAGTCTATATTTTTAAATCGATGTTAATTACAGTAAACGGAAATCACTGCTGTCTCTGGTTATTTTAATTGTGATTGTGATATTATATGTATGATATACACAGAAATGTATCTCATAGTAAATTTTACACTGTTATTGTTTAAGACCAAATGAACACAGGGTTATAGTGGGTCTAACTCTGTGAGTAAACATGTCAAGAGACTGTGATCATGGCATGGAGCAGCCAGCAGAGGGAGCACAGATGCTGTTAAATGCAAGGGAGGTACATGGCAATTAAAAACCATTAGGCTGCAAGTAACAACAATTAAAAGATACGTCATTGTTCTTACCCATTCTAGAAATAATTGCCATTGCAGATGCATATCAGCTGCTATGAAAGTATTTCAACATCAAACAACTCAATTTTTTTCCTTCTTTATCCCTCCCTGCCTTGAAATGTAGGCTATTTTATGTCTCACGTTGCCTGTTTGGTGTAAGGGCATATGTGGATGTATGCCTGTGTGTATATTTCTTTCACATTTGTAGTGTAAAGTACAATCTTCGCAAGGACCTGTAACCTCAGAGTCTCTTACGCCCTGAGAGGTGCTGATCCATCACTCTTAATGGAAGAGGATAAGTTTCAGCCAGTGAAAGAGAGAACAGACAAAGGCAGGACGATTTATGGCAGACGTAGAAGTGGAACTCCTGGCTGCGGGCCTTGATCTGAGCTGGGCTGTGGCTAGGCTAGGCTAGGCTACGCCCCAGGCCAGGGTCATTCACATGCCCGCTCCCACATACACACACGCACACACATTACTCCAGGCCCAGAGAGCTTCAATCCCCACACCACATCCCAAAATCCAGACCTTTCTCTTAAGCTTTTGAAGTTCCCCTACCCCCTTCTTCTGGACTAACTTTTGCACGTCTATCTTTTGCAGTGAATGGTGAGCTCTGGGTGGTGAAATATGGAGTGGAGACCTGTTACATGTTAGCTTAGGAGATAGCCAAGGTGTAAATTATGTGGGAGTCGCTGGCCAGCCTTATTTATGAGAGGCCTGTCAGGTGTTTAGGTGTTGGAGTGAGATGTGCGGCTTAAACCGTTTACGTCGCTGTAAATCAGGTCATACAGACCACGTCTGTTTGGACAGTGTGTGTTTACGTGTGCTTGCCTTTGTCTGAGGCCTTGTTTTTGCCGGGAGACTATATGAGGCCATGTCTGTGATAATGTCAAGGCATGGGTGCTAATGCCTTGTTGTGAATGTGAGGGCGTGTGCATGGGTTTGTAGGTCTGTTTTGTCTGGAGGCCATCACAGCCAATACAGATGGGTTGAAACATTAGCTATAGTTATAGTTATTATGTTGTCTGACAAACAAAGATGCTTTTTATAGATCCCCTCAATACCTACACCTGCCGTCACCATTCTACATTATGAGCAAACATGAAACCTACTCAAGACTTTTCCTGTTTCTTTTGTGATGTCCCTGTCTGTCTCTGTCCCAGACATATCATGTAGCGGTGGATAGCTGTGAATGTAGCCCATCTGAGGACATCAGGTATCACTCAGCAGGTAGTTAGACCTGTCACTGGATGATGGATACTGGCTCTCAGACACAGGAACTTCAGCAAACAGGTTGCATTATTCCCCCACAAGGTGCCGCCTATAGTGTGAGCCGTATCTCCCCTTCTGTTTGCCCTATTGTCCGTCCTCTGGCTCGGCCTCGACTCGGCTGGAGCGTTTTGTTCCCCCCAAGTGGGAGAGCGCCAGTCCTTAAAGTGAGACCAAAGGGAAAAGGGAGTGTAGAGTGGCGGAGAGATGAGCCGAGTTAAGGTTGAAAGAGGTTAAGAACATGAGACAGAAAACTCTGGAGAGAGATCGAGAGGATAAAATGAAGGGGCGGAGAGGAGGAGAATGAGGCACAGAGGATGATGTGCTGGAGGCAGGTACATCTGCATTCTCTCCAAACACAGCATAGGCCTGTCTTGGGTGTCTCTATCCCAGCAGCACTCACTGGCAGATTTATGGCCACTCTTTGTGCATGTGTGGCTATGCATGTGTGTGTGTGTGTGTGTGTGTGTGTGTGTGTGTAGGAGGATAAATTGAGAGAGAGAGACACAATGTACAAGAGAAAGAGTACATGTGAGTAAAGGCAAAGGGCGGCAAGCAAATAGCAGCCATGTTGCATTCCATCGATATCACAGTTTTTCCTTCCCTCCCAATCTCTGCCATATTTCATTCTTCCTCTCTCCCTTTGTCCTTCCCTTCTTCCCTCTCCTCTCCCTCTCTGTCTCATCACCCTACTCTTCACTTGGCGCTCTTGGCCCTTCCAATGCTCTGCTGGGTCCCAGGCTGTAAAGCCCTCTCAGGGGGAAGGGTGTAAATCTGTCTCCCCGTCTCAGGAGATTTCCTGGAGCTCAGCAGACTCAACAAAGCCTAGCCGGTGTGGAGGCCCAAATGTTTCACACGCACACACACATATACACACACCCACACACACACACACAGAAATGTATAGACCTAAAAATAACTTGTGCACATTATACATACATACATACAGAAAAAGCATGTGTGCATACATTCACTCACATATGCTTGGCCTTGTTTGGAAGCTCCTGTGAAAACAAACAGTTATGCCTCTTCCTTGTCTAGCCGAGTGCCTGGGAAACCAGTGTTTGTGTGTGTGTGTCCACAGGAGACCCTACCCCCAAACCTTTTGTCCAGAGGGGTCTGACCAGACGAGCTTGTTGTCTCTCTTTATTTTCTCTCTTCCCCCCTTTTTTTTTCTCCACTTCCCTCTCTGCTTTATTGCACTTGATTCTAAGCGCGTCCATTCCTGAGATGGCTCAGATAGCAGCTGAAGCTAAATTGCCCGTCATAAAGCATCTGCAATAGCAATGGAGTTCTCGGGGTGGGACTGCTGTAAGGGGGTACAAGGCGGTTAGGGCTCACTATGAAAATACAAGGTCCTCTTTTTAATCTTTAAATGTGGAATATGAACTCTGTTTCAACATCCACAAATCATAAGGCCTTTCCTTAAACATTAAACGATTCTGTTGCATGATCGATTTCCTGAGTGCCTCTTAAATCAGTTTTATGCATATAATATTCAGGAACATTTGGCTATTTGAGTGTGTGGGTTTTGGAGAAAAGTGACTGAAAATCAAAAGTAAAATGATCTAATGGTATTTCGGGACGCCAAAATGCTTCTGCATGATACTACTAATTACTCAAACAAGACAGGCTAGTTAGAGTGAGATGCTTTGATTTATGGGGGAGTCATATATTTGGCTGTGCTATGTTCCTGTCAAATGGTTGACAGATAGATGACTGCTGGGCTGTAATTAGCCTTCCTGTTTGTATCTTTTCTCATGTAACAACAAAGGCACTTCCCAGCCTTGACTGTAGAGGGTGCACATGTGGACGTGCAGCCTTGTGACAGTATGACAACAACAGATTCTTTACAGGAACAAGAAACAAAGGAACAAGGAAGGACGGGGAAGTAGTGGTTAGGTGGGAAAGACACAAGACTGGTTATTGGAGTGCAAGACGGGTAAGGCAAACTTGCAGGGAGAGACAGAGAAAGCAGGTCAGATCAGTTATGTTACTGCAGGGCTCTATATTGACTCATCTCTGAAACAGAGCATCTGTGTGTGGCATTTGTAGCGAGAAATGTCTCATCATCCAGCCAAAATAATCCCCCGAGCTGCCAAATTAATCTCAACAAAGATTTGCTGCAGTCAACACAGCACCGTTGCCAAACGATAGAGAGATACAGAGACAGAGCTGTAGTGTATTCAAGTGGGAAAACCCCTCTCTGCTTCATACTGCTGTCTACAGTGTATTCTATCAAAGATATAATATTATTGCCCTGGATCTGACTGTGAAGGAGAAGAATTCCAAGGGACCACAGGAGCAAGACAGGGCCAGCAGCCTGCTTGGCAGGAGCCCCGGTGTGATCATCATCTATGGGAGGAGTGACGCCCCACACTCCTGCCTCCCAGCTAGCCTTGCCCTGTGACAGATGAGCCCAATGACAGCAGGACGCAACAACCTGCAATTGAACATTCCCCTGCAATCTGTCAATGTCCGTTGTGGCGTTTCACTCTCAGGAAAACACATGGGGGCACACGTACCTTCACACACGCCCTCACATTAAGTCATACCCCAAGTATTAGAAGAATCATGGCCTGAAACCCCTCCTCATGCTTGTGAAATACCTCAGATACCTGTTGCAGGTGTTTTTTGAGGTCTGTGATGTGGTGTGCGTGCCTTGCTCTTGTTCTGCATGGGGCTCATTCTCTCAGTTCAAAATTGCTGATAATTGCAGGCTAGTTCTCCGGAGGGAACAAGTTGCATTATGGAATGACAGAACGTCAGTTCGGTCCTCCTTTTGTGTTTGCTGGATTTCAGCTGGAGCCACGGTTCTCTGCTTTGACCACAAGGTGTCACCTTGCTCACAAAGAGACCATGGCTTCAAGCCTGATGGGGGCTTTATTTTCCGCTTTGGTGGCAGTGCTGTGGTGTATCACGGCAAAATGAAATAGGAAAAATCAAAATAGGACATAAATGTGTTTGCCGCATACAGGGCTTAATGAAGTCAGCCTTCCCAGTACATTAGGAACAAAGGCAGCAGATAGAAAGGCATTGAAGGACAACTCAAACAGTTCAAAAATATAAAGGGAGATAAAGTATGAATGGTGAGCCTCCTCAATGAAAAACAGTTCACTGGTTGTCAAAGTGGAAATTTATTTTCCAAGCAACTGGCTTTTTTATGGTCAAGCTCATCCACACTGGCAAACAGCAGTGCGTTGTAATATGGCATGTAAAGAATGGGATTCAATAGAAGCAGTCCTCCATTTGTCATATTTAAGGGGATAGAATAATGACCATTGGCTGCCTCGTGCTTGAATCGCTCAAACTGGCTTATTTTTTGTGTGCAAAATTGAGGATGAAGATGAATGGACTTCATACATGACTTTGCACAGTCCAAGCTATCATATCATGTCATATAACTTAAACCAATAGCCGGTAGCTTATCATTATCATAAGCTTGGAGCAGTAGCTAGTCCTTTGCAATGTTTCAGGGGAAATTATAAAACAATCCAGCTGTCTGACTTGGTTGTTGCAAACTGATGATCGCTTGGATTCTCAGCCGTAAAAGCATGGTGCAAAATTAATTGTTTCAATCAATCAATGGGTCAATTTCATAGCCATCAAGCTTTGCCCAGGATCATGTGCATTCTCTACCCTTCTCCTTCAGGATGGGCCTGGAGAATGCCAGATGATTTATGGCCTCTATGTGTGCTGCATACATATACAAATACTATACACACATGCTGACAAGCATACACACTGAAGAGACAAACACACACTCACAGCACATATGCACATAGACATGCACGTTAACACATACATGCACACATTCCAAGTGGATGACACACAGCAGGGGGCGGATCACGTGAGGAAGCAGGATGAGCACAGGGGGAACTCTTCAGTGTATGCTGGTGACACATGCAGCTAAACATAGCACATGGACCACAACCAGCACTCTCTATAATTTATGTTTTGTGTGTGGCTCACATGTGTGGATTAACATACTAACAAACATTCAAATACCAGACCATCTCCCGTCTCAAACTGGACAATCATGCATGTCATGTCATCTCCTCTTTCTACATGCATGCTCGTGCATACATGCACATATATATACATACACTGAGAGCCAAGTGCAGAGGCTTGTTGTTAGCGTGTTGTTCCTGTGCTGTGGCTTGTGGGCCTGTCTGCAGGGCTGATCGATGATCTTTTACTGCTTCCCCAGGATTATCGGTCGAGTTCACCGGGAGGGGAAGGCAATTCATCAGAGCACAGCGAAGAGCGAGAGAGGGAGAGGAGAGGGGACACAGAGAAAAGGAGAGAGGGATGGAAGGAGAGAGAGGCATTGAAAATGGAAGGAAAGATAGGAGAAGGCAGGTGGGAGGAAAAACAGGGGGAGAGGAGAGAGGGAAGGAGATTGAGAGAATAAGGAGAGCAAGATGGAGACAGAGGGGAGAAGGAGGAGATGCACAGATGTGCTCGTGATACCGCATCACCTGGAAATGTATGGAAGATAAAAGATAAAGGAACAGACATAGATGAATATCACAAGATAAAACGATGGAGTGTTAGGGCAACCTCAGATTGAACCCTCCTTATGCTGTATATTCAACATTAAACAAATATGTGACAGCACATTGCCTGTAGCAATACGAAGCAATACCACATGTAGAAATGGTAGGAGCAGTACTGTTTTTATTGCAGTCTATTGTTGTGTTTTGCATTTAGATTTATTTATTTGACAGGTGAGGAAAAAAATGGCTGTCATTTGAAACCACATTCTTACAGATGACACTAGCATCTCCAGAATTATTGTTCTCATCATGCTTGGTATTAACTGAAACTCTTAATAGTCTATAATCACATATAATATCACACTTTGAATTAAATCATCAACATATAATATGTCAGGCGTGATTACATGAGACAAATATCACACATTTCAGCTCATCATTCCGCACAGAGTCTGACTTTGCTTGATTAATGTGGTCTGCAACAGGGAGAAATCTTGCCAGACTGGAGCACCCGCAGATAAAAATGCATAGAGCCAAGTGTTAGCTCAGCTCCCAGAGGTTTGGACTATGTGTGCTGACATTGTAACACATTTTACAGGGGCCATAACACACGTGTTCCAGCTCATTCAGTTCACAGAATGGCAATGGGGAAAAAATGGAGAGGTGATTCAGCATCACCAGCCAAACACTTAAGCGCGAGACAGATGATGAGGGACAGAGACACACAGATGTCTGAAACTGTCTTTTACTTTTCAGGGAGGAGTTTGCACAGCACAGATCTGCTAGGTCTGCCAGCCAGTCCACTTCTCCACAGAAGTACATTATCACTAATCACATTACTGACCAATAACAGCAATGGGAAACATGGATCCAAGGATCACTAGCACTGCAAATAGAGATTTATTCCTAGGCTATATAAAACTCGTCACAAGGTTGGGAAGCATATGTGCATATTTGCATGTGTTGTGTAAGAATATATTTTTAAATATGTGTCTGAACATGTCTGTCTCAAAGTCAGTCCTTGTGTTGTTTATGCTTGCAGATGACACTCCATCCCAATTTTTCTCCTTCTCCTCGCGTCTCTATCTCACTCTTCACAGATAGACAGCCATTTCTCTCTCTCTCTCTCTCTCTCTACCTCTCCCCATTGATGGATGGACAGATCATGTATATCCAATCTAGCAGTGCTCCTGATGCGGTTAGGGGCTGTGACAAGTCTCCGGGCGGGGGAACCGAGCGGAGCGAAGGGAACGGGGTGACGAAGAGGACACGACATCTGGAGAACACGCAGAAAAAAAAACAAAAAAGAATGCAGCAGAGAGAGGGACTGTGTGAAGTGTCTGCATAGCGCCCTGAGCGTGTGTGTGTGTTTGTGTGTGGAAAGCAAACATACACCCTCTGCTCGGCCCTCTCGGCTACTGTGTGGGTCTCTGGTTGACAGTCCTAACTGACTGGCTCCTGCACTCCACACCAGCCAATGATAATGACAAAGATGGACGAAAATTATATAGTTGCGTCTGATAGCGCTGACAAATTGCGTGTATCAGATGGAAGAGGCAGAGTGTTCGAGTCTCTCTTCCATAGCTACTGTATGGACCACAGAGTGTTACGGATGGAGATTGATTGTATGAGTGGCTGTTGACATTCACTCATACCCATGAGTTTCAGGGTGCAGTTGCAAACATTAGCCACTAGGGGGTAATGTTATCCTCACAGTATTCATAGGAGCCACTGTGTTCGCCAATGAAACTGTGGTGCTTATCTCAGACAGAAGTGGGTGATTTCCTGGTTCATATTGGCGGCAGAGTTGATGATAATGTATTATCACAGGTTGTAACATTGCAGGTGGTGGTGGTGCATGTCTGTGGGGGGCATCTCCTCTGCCCCTCCTTCCTGGCCCCACACTCCCTATGGATCTCTTTTCTTTCTTGATCACTCCATTGGACTTTACCAAACCAATCGCGTACGCCTGTGTACACAGAAATGGAATAATATTTGAAAATGATTCCACCACATGCACGTTCAGGTAATCTCAACTAAATTAAAGCCACATTTCATTGTCCAGCGGAAAAATGTAAAATCTTTGCTTTGGAAAATTGCGACTGACAAACGCTGATGAACAACTGCATACCTTTAAAGGCCCCTAGGTATGAAAGCACAATAATCTTCAAGGTGAAGAAGTTGTGTTCTGAGCTAGCTGACCTCTCCGAGGCAGAGAGGTCAGGGGTCAACTCACTTGACCCCCCCTCGACCATATCAACCCCTTTGACTACATACTAAACACACAGATAACTGCCTTCACACATACCTTCACTCTCCCCGGACGGGTTGTACACAGTCAACGAGAGAAACACTTTCTCATGGGCTCCCCAACACACACGCACAGAATCAATAAACAGAAAAGTGGAAGTGATTGAGAATCCACCACCCCACCCCATCCCTCGTCTCAAACTGCCTGTCTCCTTCCCTTGTCTCTTGCCACTTTAACCCCCTCAGCTCGGCACACACCCATACACACTAAAAAGAAAACACACAACAAGCAAATACTAAAATTATGGAACAAAAAAAAGTCAACCCCCTCTGCATTCCACCTCCATTTTAAAGACACCAGGCAAAACAGCAGCCATTTTCTAAAATGCGGAATGGCCACCCACACCCCCACCTCTTGATAGTAATCAAATTTGGTCTCATCTTTTCATTTTCTCATCTCTCCTCCCCATCTGCGTGGTGTAACTCCTCTCTTTCTCATTCTCTCCCTCATCATCCCTCACTGTCACTCGGCAGCTCTGAGCCATTGACCTCCGACCCCCAGGCAGGTTCACCAGCAGGTCAGGAGCCTGGCGGGGGGAGACAGGGAGAGAGGAGGGGTGGAAGGTCTGTTATTGGGGGATGCCAGCTTCCTCCTTTGGCCATGGATACAGCCTTCACTGCTGCTGCCATAGCAACTGGACGAGACGGCAGAGAGAGCAGACTGCGGAGAGCTGCTGGGATGGAGCTCTCTCTTCTGTGATCTGGCTGTAACCTCCACGGGCACTTGCACATGTTCACACATACACACACAGTCACACTCACATGCACACATAATGACAAACTGGCACACACACACACAATCCCATACGTGCTCGCAAAATCTAATCAAATTTCTTATTTGTACTGCCAGGCTGTGCTGGAAAAGACTTTTTCAAGTTACAAGATTGATGGGCATTCCATGTTGGCTGCAATTAATTGCTGCATAATTAGACTTACAAGTTATTTATTGAAGCAATTTGGAGAATACAAGAGCCTGGGGATATATAAAAACCATTTGATCACGAGCCGCATAAACTTTAAAGATGTCCTCTTACAAGCATTATTTGGACAGAAATTAGCAATACAATCTCCCCCCAAAATGTTTCCCATGTTAATAAAATGATAAATGATAATAAATCTGGACTAAAGTGAGTGATTTGCTGGAAGTCTCACGAGGTCAAATAAAGGTGAGAGTGAGCAATGTAGATAATAAAAATAATACGATGCAGGAGAGATAGTGTTTTCTGCACATTTTTGGTGCACGCAGGTGTGTGAAGCTCTGAACCAGCATGCTTAGCTTGGAGAGCCTCAGGGGTTAGGGCTCAGTCCAGGTGGTGTCCCACTACAAACAGAAATGTTAGGAAACTCTGTTGCTGCTTGCTAATAATTATCTCTCATATGACACTACAACCTTTTTTTAATCACACCCTTTCTATATCTCTCTTTGCTGTTTTTGTTTCTCAGTTGCCTTTTCTGTCTTTTCTGTTCATCTTTGTGTTGTTTCATGTATTCCACTCTATTTCAATTCTCTATTTTCATTCCTTTAGACATTGATATCCTTTTCTTTTTCCTGACTTTTGCTCTCAGCTCTCTCTTCAGGTCTCTTCCTCGTCTTGCCTTACTCTGTCTCTCATTGTTCAAACAAATATGATAAATGAGGCTATTGGTGTCTCAAGAATGAACTGTTATCAGAGGGCCTTTGATGTTTGACAGCTTAAATGATGTATCTTGATGAATCGATGTACAGTAATTTTCACTTCATGTGACGCACTGTTTTGCTATTGAGCACATTCTTTTTTTTTGGTGCTGTGAGTGACACTACTATTAAAGTGTGTGTGTGTATATTTTCCCCCATTTTTCTTGATTTTCATTCCTATGCCTTGCATGTTTGGTGACAATGTCAGTGCACTTAAGCCAGCAAGCTTATCTCAAGTGTTTCAAGAGGCTCTTATCAGTTATCTTTGTAATAACAGGATGAACTACTTTTAGTGTACACATACACACTCGCTAACACAAAGGCTGGCCGTGGACACACACATTTGCTCGACCACACACCCTAATCTGCATGCAAATCATTGTATGTGCATGTGTGTATGCTCACACACACACACACACACACACACACACATATATATAGACAAATCTGCATACATCTGGAGAAGCATGTGAAAGAAGAAAAATATGTTAAAAAAAAGCATGTTTTTTGTTTGATAATGCAACACAAAAATAAAAACATTATATTATAATAATCCAGCTGTATTATGTAGCCTTGCCCCTGCAGAGATGATCTTGTATCATTAATTGGTTTAGGTGTGTGGTTCAGCCGTGGCCTGGCTTGTTAAGTATTCTTGGATTTGGCCCAGTGGCTTAATTCCAAACCCAATGTGAGTCAGGCACCTCAGTCTAATTCTGCCTTGTGTGCTGTTCCCTGACTTCACCAATAGGTGGGGCTATGTACATGAAACAGACGATGAGGTTGCTATGGTCAAATGCCCTGCAGCAGCAGGAAGAGCTAATCAAATTGCCAGTGTGTCTGTGTCAATTACAGTGGGTCAACTTCATAAGAGGAATAGGCCCAAATCATATTTGCACCTGTATTCTCCCAGCAGTTCCTGAACCAGAAGCAGAATGGATACAGAAAGGCAAGAGAAGCCTCTTAGTATGGCAGTCAGATATTCAGGCTGATAATGATATGGAAATGATGGTTTTCATAAGCACACATTCTTATGAGATATTAGCCCTTCTTTAAATTCTATAGATAAAGGCTCAGTGCGGCTGCCTTGAGGGATGAGCTTTGCTGTTTGTAGATCTTGGTGAGATGAATAGCGGAGTGAGGCTGATACTCTTACAGTGCCAAGCCACTATCTTATCACTTCCTTTTATCGGATTGATAAAGTAAATGACTTTGCTATAGGTGTGCAACTCTTCAAATTCATTATGAGCCTGCTCAGGCTGGAGATTATCGACATGGTTGGGAGTGTGTGATGAATGCAGGGCTGTCTGCCGAAATGTGTGTAGTCCATGATTATGACACACTTCAACGGGAGACGGATAGGAGATGAAGATGTTTTTGGAGGTGTGAAGTGGAAGAGAGACTGGTGGCTGGAGGATCCTTGAGCCTCCTCGAATGGAATGAAAATGCAAATTGTAAAGGCTTGTTTAGGTTAATATAATGCTCAGGGAAGCTGGGATCTTAGACCAGTCATTTACATGTTTTTAATCAAGGAACTTTGAGGGAAACATTCATAAATGAGCAACAGGACTTATTAGTGCAGAATCTCATGAGGGAGAGCATCACTTGTAGTTTAAAGTTAGAGGAAGAAAAGATTGGTTGCAGGCTTTCTAATTTTGTACCGACTGATAGCGGCCCCCATGAGGGTGTTTTACCAACGCCAAGGGAGTGGGAACTGTGGTCACTGTTTGGCACAAAAATGCACACACAAAACACTGATGCCCCCCCCACCCCCTCTCTTCAAGAGCACACACACTCACCTCAGCGTTGTGTTCAAAGGTAGTTAGATCAGCAAAACAAATGAGTCAATGAAGGAGGTTTGGAACTGTCCCAGGAGGAGCATCCATCTTCGTGGTGAGTGGCAGCTCTGTCAATGAGCGCCAGGGCAGTAATGCACTGGTATTTGGAGGGCAGGCTGTGTGTGTGAGTGTGTGTGCACCGTCCTGCATCCAGACATTTGGCTCTCCAAACCGATGGATGCTGTTATGGAGGATGCTGTTAAGTGTAGCTGAATGGGACTGTGTTGCACCCCAATCAGAGCTCTGTCTCCTGTATTAACATTATATGGAGCCTGGTCACATTTCTCTTTCCTGCCCCTCCACTTTGCCTGCTCTGCATCTGCTGGAGAAGGTATCTCTGTCTCTGTCTCCACTCTGCTCATAATGGTCCATAATCCCCACCGAGCCGACCTGGCGGTATTGCAGAATTTACAGTAATAATGAGGACTAATAGAGGCAATATCCATCCATTTGACCACTAAATCAGAAATGTTGCTGAAGTAGGTGATGAATGTAGTGTTCCCCCCCAATTTTCTGAATCATAAATGCTGGAATAAGTCTCTTAGATCCAGATTAAGCTCCACTGTGAGCTCAAAATTCATGTCCATGTGGAATCCCTTTTGAAATACAGTCTTGAGTCATTCAGTTTGCCTCACAGTTTTGACATTTTGCTGATGCTGTTAAGTAGTGCAACTTGTAAGTGCTAAGAGCAGAACAGGCCAATATACTGAATCCTACCATCACTGACAGTAAAGAAGGGATAATTAATACAAATGTGATACTTTTATAGTCATATCAGAAAATTCTCTTTTCACTGGGCAGAGCACACGGTCACATTGTAGCTTCCCTGGAGATGGTAGGGATTCAGTGCCCTGCTCAAGGACACGTCAGTGGTGCCTTTTGACACAAAGCTTGAATCCATGCACTCTGCTGTGTTCTCCTTTGGTGGAAAGTAACTCTGTGCATTTACTCAAATACTGTCCTCAGGGGCTGCAACTAATTATTATATTTCTTACTGATTAATCTGCTGATTGTGTTCTCAATTTATCATCTAATCCTTCGGTCTGTAAAATGTCATAAAATAGCGAACATTTTTTTAAAGTCCAAGATGAAATCCTCAAATAGCTTGTTTTGTCGGACCAACAGTCCAAAGCCCAAAGATATTAAATTTGCAATGATATAAAACAGAGAAAAGCAGAAAATCTTCACAACTAATTGATTTTCAAATAGTTGCCCCCTATTTTTTTGTTGATCGACTCAGTCATCACTTCGTGATATTCTTCTCAATTTTGAGGTCTTTGTACTTTACTAACAATTTTATACCACTTTATATTTTTACTGCACTACATTTATTTGCAGCTATACTTACTTGTTACTTTGGAGATTCAGACTTTACATAAAAACATATAATCATCTTATAAAATATGATGCCATATTATATAATAAACTACCAGAGATCATGTAAAACTAATACAAATATTAGTGGTAGAATACCTCTACCTCTTGCCATGATGTCATCTTGTTGCTCAAGACAAGAGCCAACAAGTCCTAATTGAGATGAAAGCTGTTCTTGGAAAAACATCCCATAATGGATGTATAGGAGACTTTTGTAAAACTCTGCAGAAAAGTCTCTCTTGCTGATTATTGTCTTGGGCAGCACTCAGACAGCAGAAGTCATATGCCTGCAGCAGAATGTGCCCTGCAGAATGGAAGTCCCAGCCAGCCTCCTGCATTAGTGATGCCCCTCTGCCCTGCAGCTCCACTCAGGGAGAGGGAGGAGACATACATGGCCGTGGCTTCTGCAAGGCTGTCTGCAGGCCGCAGCCACATGGTCGCTCTGTAGACGCTGATGCTTCCCAATGAGCCAGTGAGTAGGAGACATTAGTGTACAGGCAGACACATAAATGGCACCAAGATGAAATCAATTAGACTGAGAGGAAGGTCATTAGGCCCCTGTATGGCCAGTGGTCAAAGTGCGATGCTTGTACGCTGTGTCGTGTCAGCTGTCAGTGTGAGTGCCTGTCTGTGTGAGTCTTTTTGTCCATGTGCTGAAATTAATGTTACTGTGGCTGTATGAGAGTGTGTACATTTGAAGACCACTGAGGTACAGTAAAGCTGCATTTCCCGAGGTGACTGTAAGTTCGCCAGGGTCAAACCTGCTACAATACCTTGTCGTGTTTGAATCCCCGGGGCTGCGACGCAGGGTGGTGAGTAATCGTGCTGTGTCTGTGCATGCGTTGCCATTGATTTTGTCTCGGCTCCTAGCTCTCCCAATTACCTCCTACTCCAGGCTGCCAGTCCCTTTGCTGTCAGGGGGGAGGCTGGAGACTGGGGCCTCAGCGAGCTGTTTGTTTACACTGCTAATTGCTCCTGTTGTTTCCTTTCATTAGCCCAGGCTGAGCTATTGGGCTGCCTCACACAACTAAGTGCTCTTAGCCTTCTGGTCCCCTAGCCTATAGTAAATATTGGCGATGTATACAGCGCTTCCTAACATATGGCTGCAGACTGGAAATGATAGGCTCTGCTGCTGCAGTAGAGTGTTTTATACAGAGCCCCATGGAGCACTGTGCTGCTCCAGTTGTGTCTGAGTTACAGTGTGGTCTAACTGGAGTAACACACAGCGTTGGCTTCATTGATACAAAGAGAAAGGGAAATCCTGCTCTGCTGCACTCTGACTGACCCTTACACAAATTCAGCTGTGTCTATTCTATTTTTCACTAGTGTAAATTAAGTCTACATGTGTGCATTGTGTGCATGCATTTATACCCATGCCGTATGTGTGTTTGCATATGTGCAAGTGTGTCTGTGTCTGGCTGTATAATGGTGTGCTTTCATGTTTGCTTGGCCTCTGTGAATTATGAATCAAAGGGTTGCATGCCGGAGTGAGTCCCTGTGTCTGCAGTGCCCCCCCCCCCCCCCACACACACACACACACACATGCAAACTCCCATGCAGAAGCACACATCATCTCAACACACACAGCCGTAGCGCCTTAATGACTGCCATCCTTCTCTGTGCCACATTATTAATTAGCTCAATGATCCTTGCCGATGGGACCTGCAACGCGGATTAGAGCCCTCAGCACCCGCACCCCTGGCTGCTGCTGCTGCCTGGCCAGGATAGGTGAAACAGGGCTGGGGTGGGGGTTGGTAGGTGTGTGTGCATATGTGTGTGTTTGAAGGTACAGTATGTGTTTTAGAGTGAATATAAAAAGCCATTGTTTGCTTCTTTTTTTATCTGCATGTGTGTGCCCCACAGGGTCTCTTGTTTTGTCCCTCTTCAATGTTTGCATATGTCTATGTGTGAGCAGAAGGGGTCAGGAAAGGGACTGTGCATTGTACGAGAGCCCGGGGATAAATCATGTGACCATGGAGGAGGAAGAAGGGTGGGTGCCACCTGGCCCAGCTCAGTGTGCAGTATGTTCAGCTCCCCAGTGCACCACAACTCCCAGCACCACCATACTCAGCAGCATCACAAGATTCATTGACTAGTGCAGGTTCCCAATGCCACTGATCCTGGCTATGTTCTGAGTTACCACGCACAGTGTAATCTATCTAAAAACAGTAGACTCCATCGTACTCCTCAGTCTTCTTGCCATGTATAATTGCTGAGGTGTTTTTCCTCTGTGTGTTCCCAAAAATCCAACTGTTCATCAAGGGCTTAGTCACTGTGGCATGCAAATCTGCATTAATATTTTTGTCAGGAGAGAAAAAAGGAAAGAGGTGAGGGACGAGGTAAAAAAACGGGAAACAGTCTCTCCAGATGCCTCACAATTGCACAGAGCAAATGAACATAAATGTCACTGTCAAGCTGAAATGAAGAAAAAATGTGTCACAGCAGCAAACTGTGCTGGAGTTGGAGGACAGCAGGACATGTTTTGCATATGAAGAGGTGAATGCCCAAGGAGAGTGAGGGAGAGGCTGCACCTGTAACAAATGACTGTAGCCCCCCCCTCCAAAACATTCCCCTTCAAAACACAAGTGTGAGAGCAAAGTGTAAATATGATGTTGTGCACGACAGACTTACTCTTAAAGTTGAAAGAATCCACACTTCAACGCAGTAAATCTTTTGACATTGTAGAACTGGAATAATCGGACTCAGTTTAATGGACCAGAGTCCATGTTCCCATATTTGGATCACCACACTTCCTCTGCTCTAGATGTTTCCTGTGGTGCTGCTCTAACTCTGCCCATAGCTTCTGAGACCGTAACAAATGTGCACGGTGCTGGGTACTAAGCAGTAAAGGAAATGAGGAGCTCGGGCATGCGTGAGGATAGATATGCAGGGCATGCAGTCGCTCCAAGGTGACAGTGAGGTGTGTTGTGATTATTGACTGTGTGACCTCGCGCTGACCCCGGCTGTGAGCGAGTAAAGGGCAGGGAGTTAGTGTGTGCCGCACCGCCTGTCATGCCCGTCAATACACTGATGAATGGAGCTGGCGGTTATTAAAGCAGAATTAGAGCGGGGAGGGGGGGAGCGGGATAAATGATGGCGCAAATGGTTGTGCAGTGGAGACTGTGGAGCCGGATGGCACAGCATCACTGTCATCAGTCTTTATTACCCTCCAGGGAACAGAGGGGGAGAGACAGGGAGCGGTCAGCGCCACGCACCCCTCCACCCTCAGCCTCCACCAACACCTAGGTAGCACCTCCACATCCCCCTGCTGGCTAGACATCCAACTAATTCTGACACATTACAACTGGATACATACCTGCATGTCGACTCAGGGCATACACAGACTGAAGTTAATCTTCATTCCTACCAACACATTCTACATAAGCATACTCCATACCAATAGATGGAGACACATACATGTGTGGAGACACGTACATGCACAAACACTGCCTCTATTTCATTTTACACATCATCTCTAGGCTTCTCTGCTTTGCCCATTCCCCTCTCTCCCTCTCTCCTGTTTTCCCTCCTCCATTTTCTCTCTCACCGAGGGAGTGGAGGACCCCCACCACAATCAATCATGGTGAAGTCACAGAGCACAGCGGCACACTCAGGGCACTGTGCAGATAAGCTGGTTAGAGGAGAGAAGAGAAGAGAAGAGAAGAGAAAAGAAGAGAAGAGAAGAGAAGGTGGAGAAACTGGGGACTGCACTTGGAGGGAGGCTTGGAGGGAGGGGGAGGGTGCGCTGGGTTCACTGCACAGTCAAAGAGTGGGCACGCTCTCCACCAGGGCGGGTCGGGAATGGATGGCTGAGCCAATACCATTGGTGAAGCCCCCCGTGAGGCCCAGCCCCTCAGCAGAGAGCTGTGCCTGCATACAGATGTCAGTGTGCCATTGATATTCTCCCCCTGTGCTGCTGCTCCTGCTCCGCTCCGCTTCTTTTTTCCTAATTAGAGGTTTATTTATTGATACCCCAGTTAATGTCTCTCCTAATTTTGCAATAGTTCTGTCTCCATTACCCAGGAGATTCATTTGCCGCAGTGTTCGGAGCAGCGCCTCCACTAGTTTGTGGGTACCTCCTAGCTCACCTTCCTCCTAAATCTGGCCCCTGCCCCAGCGTACCCTTGGGCCCACCTCCTTCGTTAGTGAAGCACCTGCCAGGGATAAAATCAGTGGCCTGAGGTTGTGAGTGAATCTTAAATGCAAGAACCTCAAGTCAGTAGATGGCTACTTACTTGGCTGTATTTTTTTTAGGTAAAATATGAGTATAGATATTTGAATGTGTAGTTTGAATTCTGCTTTGCCTTCTAGCACCTGAAAGGTTTCTGTGTCAGAGTTTGTGTGCCCAAACATGTTCTTGGGGAGCCAAAATCAAATCACTACAACTTTTAATCAAGCAATACACTACCCAAATTGTTACAGAAAACCACAAATAACAAGAAACTTATGCAATATTGGGTCTGTTGAAACACATTCAGTGTTTTCAAAAAATGTTCTTTTCAAAATCTTTCTGTGTAATTCACTGAGCGCAAATATTGATAAAGTAGGTCCATGACAGTGATGCTTCTGCAGACACGCTGGGTGTAATGTGTTTAAGTACACCCAACATTTTATCAAATAAGTTTATTGTATTACTTACCCAGCGTCAGACAAACTCATCTGTAATAATCCCATCTCTTTGCATTCTGTTGAAAAATAGCTCTTGCACCGCTACTAACTCTGTAGCATATTAAGAGGGACGCTACGCAAAGAGCAACTAGCATCTCTGTAGTGAGGAAATAGTCCTTACAGCAACTTCAAGGTTGGGTGGTCAGTCATTAATTTCTATTACATGGCCTTACATGTTATCCATTAATTATGAATTCATTATTTTTTCCTAGAGAGTGATTTCTAGAGAGAACCATGGTTTTGTTGTTTATGCTGTTTGGCTTTGTTGTGTATTTGGTTATTAAACATTTTTCGGGTGAATTAAAGATATCTTCCATCTATCATTTTTATCATTAGTTATAATCTGTTTCTACATTATCAAACTTTAGAACAATGTTAAAACATGATAATAAGAGTGAAAGTGAAATGTTTTAGGGAAGTCCCTTTCAATTCATTCAGTCTATTTTTCGTCTATCTTTGTAGTTGACACACGCCTTGCATGACATCTTGGAACTTGAATGTTAATGGGCCTCAACGTCATAGTTGAGAGTGATCATCAGCCAATGTGGTTTGGGCAAGCTTAGCCATAATGAAGTGACACAAGGTCTCTTTCAATAGTTCCATTGTGTTCCTGTGGTGATAATGGAAGCTTAAGTCAGAGAGAAAAAATATCTTCCAGATGACCCCAAAAACAAATCCATGTTCAGTTGACTCCAGGATTTCCAGCACGATTTGAAATGTGGATATAAATTTGCATGAATTTCTGCCCTATTTGGTGAATTGCCTAATCCCCGGGTTGAACCTGGCCTGACAAAATGTGTGTAGAGTAAACGCTCATATAACATCCAAACTACCAACTGCACCCCACCAAGTATGTCAATATAAGCTGATTGGATCATCCCTCTCATTTTGAACCCACTCTGTGTCACCCTGCCCATCTCTCCCAGCTGCTGCTCCAAGCCCAGGTGCTGCTGCACTGACTAACTCATGGATCACAATCAGCCCCCTCTTTCAACCCAGCAACATCCCTGTCAGTCTCTTCTGTCTCCCCAGGGCTCAGTCTGATCCCATTCCAGCCATCACACTGACTACAGCTGCCCCTGGCGCCGCATTGGAATTGGATGGTCTGATGACTAGCGCGAATGGTCGATAACTGTCCCTGCAGTGTGCACAAGACAATGACACTTACATCTCTGGATATAATTCTGTGGTAGCAGCGTATGGTTGGTTTTGCAAACGTGACAATCGATTAAGAAAAGATGCTAACAAGATACAAAAGCAGTTCATTTGGGTGTCTCTTTATCATAATGCTCTAATGCCCTTCAAATAGGGAGGATGAGCTTTTGTGCACCAGGCATCGACACCAATGGGTTAACTAATGATGGCATTAGTGTGTGTGTGGGTGTGTGAATGAGTGTGCCTACGTGCGCATGTGCCTTTGCGCATTAGTGTCTGTGTGCTATCGCTTGTGTGTATATGCGTGTATGTGCCTTTCACAGGTGATCAGTCAAGGCTATCCACTCAGCCCTTCTCTTGCAGCCCCCTCATTACAGCCCACTATCTCCTCTAAACACCTGCAGCCCCACAGCCCACCTTCAGCTCCTGGGCCCACACGCTGCCTCTTTTTGTCCCAGTGTAGAAAGAGCCTGCCCATCACATCAATCTACTGCACTGTTTATATTTATGTACAGGAGAGAGGCTAAAAAAGGCCCCTCTTACTGTGGGCTTTATTGACTAAGCATTAAGCGGACATTATCAGGCGATAGCCTAGTTATTTATGAGGCGGTGATAAAGGCTGCAGGACTGAGTTATGTGAGAACCAGGAGCAGGATGAAAGCTGCTCATACAGCAGCCCTGATACCCGACACTTGCCTCTCTCTGTCTGGGTATAGAGGCACGGCAAATGCGCCCAAACGGAGCTGAAACATTAAAGGATTTATGGTCGGTAAATTTATGCTCTCCATAGGTCAAACGAGGGGCTGTTTATCTGGGTTTCATTGTCACTGTCCTCATGGCATGCGCCACAGGTACTGAAATTTTCATATTTGCCTTAGGCATGTCGCCAAAGAAGGTGCGGTATTCCATTGACCTTCTGAACTTAGTTTTGAATTTTCAGAGCAACATAGTGCTCGTGCTTTTGAGATGTTGACATAAATTATACCTAACAGTCAGAACACACTCCTCCTTAACTATGCATGTTGAATACTTGTGTATTCCAGTGGTATGCAGTAACCTTGCCCACGAGGTCTGTGGCTGTCTTTGACCTTAAGTGGGAGGGCTGCATTGGTGGCTGCATACCATAACTACATATATACTTTGATTTTGTTTTAAGACATGGATTTGTAGTAGATAGACCCTGAAGCACCTTTGTGTCTTGTTTTTCCCTTATCTGCACACACAGCTGAGGTACACATCTTCTCGCTCACACTTTTGTAGCTTACATGGATCTCAAACACCCACTGTCACCCAAATTATGAACATACATACATCCTCACCTCTGTATACTGTACATAGCACCATCTTACCCAACCAATGCCATCTTTCTCCTCAATAAACCAGGTCAACAAACAAAAAGCAATTATGTTGGGCAGCTGCCGCCTGGGAGTGGGTAATTACAGTGTGGTGTGGACAGCTTCATTCTAAACAGGTACTAAAAGCATCATTAATCATCCTCCCTCTGACGCCTCGCCCTGGTCATGTGACACAGGCTGCTGATGAGCTGGGGAGGGGGGATCCGCCTTAGGGGGGAAGGAGCAAGATCTGATTGGCTCCTTCCAGAAGTCCTTTTAGAGGTCAGCCAGTCAGCAGAGATGACCTGCCAATGACCTTGTATCACTTGACCCCTGAGGGCCCAAGGGTCACTCTCTCATATCAGTTGGAAAGCAGGCAGTGGAGAGGCAGGAGGGAAGACGAATGACACGGAGAGAGAGAAGAAGAAGAGAAGAATGGTGCGAGGGTAGAGGGAAGGCACACAGAAGGTTTGTGGGGAGAAGCACTGGGAGGGGAGAAGATGAAAAATAAAACAGTAGGCGTGAGGTTTGATTGAGCACCTGGTCTTCCCCTTTTGCATAAAATGGCTGATGAAAAAATGTGTTTTTATAGCAGCAAGGCCAGTCCTGATGGCCGCTTCATCCCTACCCCCCCTCCCTCTCTCTCTCTCTTCCTTTCCCTCTCTCCCTTTCTCCCTGTCCATTGTCAAGCTGTCCTCAGGTTGGCTGAAAGGTTGATTACATCATCTGAATCTAATTAGCGAGGAGCAAAAACATCTGTATGTTTGTTTTTCTAATGCTGATTGGTCATTAGTGTAAACAACAAAATGGCTAGAGATTGCAAAATGTGAACACAGCCGTCCAAATCAATTTAATAATACACATTTCCACTGAATTATTTGCCTATGGCGCCCCTGCACATACTGTGTCTTTTGGGCTGTGAAGCCAGCACGAGAATCAATCCTTTCCCTTATGAAACACAGCCAAGATGGCGCCTGACAGAGACTTGATTGAGAAAAGTTCATGAACTGCTCCCTCACTGAGCACAGACTGACACGGATGGCTGATTGACAGATGAAACACAAAGAGACATCTGAGAGAGAGCGCGCCAACGTCCTCAAACCGGTACCCATCCCCTTCTCCTCTGTTCCCCCTCCACGTCACCCCTGCAGCCCCACCCCTTCAACCCGACTCCCCTTCTCCTCTCTCTCCATATGTCTGTGAATCTGTCACTATGGCAACCTCACCCCAGGGGCAGAAGAGGAGGGGGTTGCTTTCGTTCAGACAAATAAGCATCGCAGGGCTCATTTATGATGGTTTGTTTAGGGATTATAATACACTGATGAGAGGTCAAAATGTGTGTACTTGCGCACACGTTTGGCATAAGAGTGTATGTTTGAGCCTATTCATAAGACTGTGTGAAGCATCTTGCTGAGCATATCTGGTAAAGCTGCACTGTAATCATATTGGAAGGAAAAAATATTTGAAAAACATGTATTTATTCAAGTATTTTCATATCATACACTTAGGTTCCATGAAATAATAAAAATCTTGTCAGCCAGAAGAGGATATTTTTAGTGATTTAAAAAAAGTACTATTGCAATTTTCCTCAGGACACAAACTGAAGAGAGAACATGCAGCATACAACACAAGTGCCATTAAATCAGTGGATTATATCAATGGCATCATTAGCATTGCTGGTCCTAGGTTATAGCTGATGTCTCAGATGCAGTATCAGCAAACTCTGTAAAGGCTCATTCCATTGTTTCCCCATTCCCTTTATGCTTGTCTGCAACTTTTGAAAGGGCAATCCAAACTAGTGAGTAGACAGAGCTGCATGGGAGAGGTCAGACAGACTCCACACACAATCAGATCTGTAGCAGGGCCACCTTGGTTGATTTTACCAATGCTGCTGCATGATGCCACAGGGAGATACTGTATGTACTGTACATGATGGTGTCCTGCACTGCTCCGACACACAGCACCAGATGTCTGCGGAAACAGGGAATTTTCCAGCGCAACAGACTTGCAACCTTGACACAGTTTCACCTCTGCGTGCACCCCTTCTCACTCTTTTTTCCCCCTCTCGCCTCGCATCCTCATGATACCTTACATTGACTCAAAGCCCCCCCCCTCCAAGAGCAAATTTCCCTTTGCAGCCAGAAGTGCTGAGTGCTGCTGTTTGCTTTGTACACAGAAATTCGCTGAGGCTGTAAGCTGTCCCCAAACATCTGCTCCCTGGAGTGGAGCAGGAGAGGAGAGGCAAGGACTGGATTGGTGCGCATGTTGTTCAGTGTAGCTCTGTCAGAATGTGTTATGTATGGATTTGTATGTGAGTGCATACGCGTGTGAGTGAACAATTATTCAAATAGGTGCTTTGTATCTTTTTGAGCGCTTTATTAGTAGCACCTAGGAAACAAAACACATATTTGTGTAATTGTACACAGGGCATCCAAATATGCATAGGCACACACACTCACACAAAAACAGGTGCACTTCATTCCAACTTTCTTGATGTACAAATTGTTTGGTAGTCAAATACGTGAATGAGTCAGATCAAAAAGACTAATAGTGCATGAAAGTCTTTGCAAATAAAGAAAAACAGTAAAATCAGACGAGCAGAAAATCTAAAAGGGAGTAGAACATTCAAATGATCTGTAATTACAACAACAACTGAGCTATCTATAAGTGCTTCACATAGAGTTAGAAAGAGCTTAACTTGATCAATTGATTTTGTTCCCCTGAGCACCGGTGAGGATATTACATGCATATTATGCATTAAGTTAATTTTAGGTCAACTTAGCATTAATTACAATGAGCTCAGAAGGAACCCACTTATATGTGTTAATTTAAAATGTAATGTAAGATATTCTGTAAGCCGCATATGTTCTCTCATTGCTCATGCCACGCAGCGCTCCTCAGGAGAACTGTAACAGCTGCCCACATCAGCAAACGTGTAATAGAAGACAATAGAGAGACTGTCCATAGCTATTGTACTTCATTATAAATATGTTTTGTATTGGTTTAAATTAATAAGTTAAATAAAGTAGATTTGGGAATGAATTTCAGTAGCTATGAGAAATTATTGCTGTAAGGGGAGGGAAAAGAAAAATAAAGGTGAAGAAAATTCTAACTTGTTCAATGTCACGACTGTTACTACCTGTGGCAGCAATACATTTTGAGCTGAGTTATTTTGGTTTTATTTTCATTCCATTTGCCATGTGTTTGCTTGCGTATAACCACAGCACAGCTGTCAGTCTTGTGAGCCAACCGTACATCTTCAGGAAGGAATTACAGAGGAGCACAAATTCATCAGAGTAGAGTCACACTCAAATGCTTTCGAACTAAATGTCAGGTCTGAACAAACAATGCGGTCGCCTTTCATCAATTGAGAGGCAAATGCTGAAGCTGCCACAGAATGAAATTAAAGTGAAAGTGATAGACACCCAAAATAAATCAACTCTTTCTTTTCACCTTCACCTCATCCCTTTAATTCACATTAAGTTTTTTTCCTCCACATTTGTTCTTGCTACTTTTTTAAATGGTTGTATATTTTTAAGGGAATCTATTATACAGTACAAACTGTGATGAAGTAAGTTTGGATTTTTTTTTTTTTAAAGTCTGAGTGCACACCTGCTGCAAGCATCTTCTGTGCACATTACAACCTGTAACTTGAAGCCCTGTGGCAAGGGAACATATTTGCACAAGATGATAAAAGAGTTTCTAATAAGGTCAGCCTAACACACTTCTCAGTAGGAACAGTGGACATGAGAGACCATTTTTATATTCACAGACTTTATCATCACATTTCATCATCATTGTCCTCATCATCATCCTCATAACCTTGACAAGTGCACACGTATTTGCATTAAAACAAGACGGACACATTTCATGGTTTTGTTAAACATTCCACTTTGTACTATTTTGTTTAGAGTAAGGCGGCCTTAATGGTGTGCATTTTGTTTAAATGCAAATTTAAAATAAATTGGGTTCAACACATTTTTAGTCTAGCTTGCATGTGGAATCATTTGTATCAATTACAAATAAAACTTTTAAATGTTTGTACTGTCAAAAACTCCTCTGCAGACTTTTAAGTTTGAACTTTTATTCCTTTTTAGTTTTCAGTTAAAATGAATGAGATGGACATCATAAAAGATAGTGTTTGGAGGGGGATTAATGTCTAAATTCTTTAAAAATTATTCAAGCAGATATGCATGAAATATATCAGCAGCGGGCATGTAATGGATAGTTAAATTTTGTTTATACTGGCTCTGACATGGAATCATATTAAGTGTTAAGTATGCTCCAGTAACTTTAATTTTTCAACTTTGCTATTAAAAATAGGTCCATAGTTTATATCCAAAAACCTATTGGGTGAAAAGACTCTTTCATCCAGTTTATAAAGTGAGCAAGCAGCATATTTTTTGGCTTATTAAAATACGAGATAGGGCAAAAATTAGGTTAGCTCTAGGTGTAGGGGGAAAAAAAGCATTATGTGGCCTGGTATGGAATTATAATATGAACAATTATCATAAGGCCTGGTCGCCCCTCTATTCAGCTGGATGAAATATTATTATGTGGACACAGAGACCCACCACCAGAACAAAAGCGTTCGGTGGTTGTTGGGGAAAAAAAAGAGAAAACGAAAGAAAGAAATAAAGAAAGAGAAAAAGCTCAGACTTCGAGGTCACCCAAATGAATGGTGCATCTTTCTCTCTCTGAGCCGCTGACCCGGTCAGCGTTGTCCGGAGGCAAGACAAAGGTCAAGAGGTGAGAGGTGAACTATGGTGTAAGTGCATATATTAGCTTGGCCTTGCATGTCCACTCCTGCGCCTTGCAGAGGTGCAACTGTCTAATTATCATATTATGAGTAGTATTTTATTTACACGCCAAATTCCAATGAGGACACATGTTAAAGGTTTAAAACGGACTTAATGAATTAATGTTGATCCTAGCTTTAATATATATATATATTTCTAAGCAACAACACCCAGCTGCTTTAAGTTAAATCCCTTTGTTGTCATTAATATCCGCTTTGGATCTATAGCCGGATTCATATCCGGTGCAAACGTCGCTATAATTGAAAGCTAAACAAAAATATTCCCCCACATAGAATTAGCATGGCCCATATCTTGATATTAGAATAGACATTAACATGACAGAAACGCATTGCGATACCGGGGGGACACAACAGTGTTTAAGGGCCGAGTTTACAATCATTTACTTTATATGAGATGAGATGTGAATCTGGAAGCAATATTTAGCTGCTCGAACTGCTGGGGCCACACAATTTATTGGTTGATCTGCAAAACAGCACAGACAGCGTTTTATTGTGTGCTCTCCCGCATGGGTGTTCAAGCTAAATTATCATTTTCTGGTGCATGTATAGGGGTAATAAAAGACGCAACAACTCCCGGTCGTGGTGTTTCTACATTCCATTAACATGCAGTTACAGGGGCATGCAAACGCTCCCAGATTTGTGCCTCAAATAGATGGACCACCACGGATCAATACTCCTAATACGAGCGGTCAATAAATCTATCAGTCAATTATGGCATTTTAATCTCTCCGTGGACGAAGGATAATGAAAACCTTAAAACCGGATAAAATATACAACATTAAAGCAGCATGAAAGCTCTGCTGAATTAGCCTGATAATTATCTGCTAACATATCAGGTTAAAGATGAGCTTCGTCTACAACAGGTGCATCTGACTTTTTCCTCAAATGTGGGCTGTCAGAGGCAAACGGCGTTTTAAAGAAATAGGAAAACAAATCTCCATGATGCTGAAACTTGAATTGATTGAGAAAGCAACAGTGTGATTTAGTGGAATAATTAGTTAAACTTACCAAAAATGTATTTCCTTTCTGATTATCAAAATGTAGACCTTAAATAAATAGAAAAAATAATTTGTGTAATTTTAAACAAAACTAGGAAGCACGTGTCCTGTAGAATAAATTCAAGTAAAGCCTGTTCCTGAATAAATTGTACAAAATAAATAAACAAATAGTCTGCCACAGCTTCTATGGACAATTAATATAATTTTGTTTCTTCGTTTACATTGTGTAGATGGGAGCGCAATGGAATGACTTGAATTTTAATATTCAAATCAGAGCGCCAGTCTAAAGCCGGGGAGGATGACAAATTGTTTTGACCCGTTCTTGCATGAAGAAACTTGCCATTGTGCTTCTTGCGTTAAGCATCCATCGTGGTAAGCAAATAAAGGTGAAGCCTGATTGAAACCGATGCAAACGGGAATCAAAACATCTGCACTCAGGCGCCCTGGCTGCGTAACGTATGGTGCAGCTCCTGCGGCTCAGGAGTTCAGGGGCAGGTGTTTCGGCGAGGACGATCCAGGAGAGGGGCAGGTGTCCAGAGTGTCGGCATGTGAGTGGGGTGCCGCCGGCCCCGGGTCGGAGAGCAGCCCGTCTCTCTGTAATTTCTTCTGCTTCATGCGTCTGTTCTGAAACCAAACTTTCACCTGCGTCTCGCTGAGCTGCAGGGCGCTGGCGACCTCCACTCGCCTGGCCCGCGTCAGGTACTTGTTGAAGTGGAACTCCTTCTCCAGCTCGGTCAGCTGCTTGGTGCTGAAGCTGGTCCTCGGGGCCCCGTTCACCGTGGGATGGCCATCCGTGCAGATGCTGCTGCTTCCAGCCTCCACAGCACCGAGGCCCGGGCCAACAATACTGAACCCACAGGTCATGTGCATCGTGGCTGGGAACAGAGGACATGAAAACAGTTGTCAGCAGGATCAATGAGGTTACCCACAAAAGAAGCACAAAACCCTTCTGAGTAAAATTATCCACGGCCATATCCAGGAAATAATATGAAAAACTATTCCAGAGTTGAAACAGGAAAAATAATATATAATAAACTTTGGTCAGTGTCATTTATATGTAGTTATAACTTTTATATAAATCCTCAGAAATTGAACAAAATATTTATAATACATCTATCTAATACTGGCGTGGTTATTTGTGGGATAATGAGCAATATAAACAAATAAATAATTACAGGTTTGTTTGATACTGAGGAAATTAGTTAAACAAAATATTCAAAAAGATTTCCAAGAAACTGATTTGTAGGAATTGGCCCAGAGCCAGTTTGCTCTCTTCACCCGGGAGCCATTTCTCTGTCTGTGTATCAACTTTAGCAATAGCCTATAGGCACACTGCAAAATCTTTTGGTGCTGCAAAACAGGTGGATGGGGAATTGTGTGTGATCTACAGGCGTGGACATAATAACAGAAACACCTGTACAGTATAATGCAACAACATCACAAACTACAGCCTGAAAAATGAATGGAGATTTGAATCGACACCCCTGACTCTTAAAGATTAAAGTTTTTACATCTATATTGCAAATATGTTGCTTTTAAAGTATGTCCTAGACAAGTTCACCGAATAGTAGAACAAAAGGTGTTGCTGCATATTGCAGATATGCAGAAAAGTAGTCAGAGAAATGTTTGGCGATTCAAAGCAACTTTGTAGCGTTTACAGTCCATTAACTGTATTCATCAGAATCATTAATAATTTGCCTTTAGGCCTTTCTGTGTCAATGACAGTTTAACAGTTTACAAATCCTTTCAAACACTGCATTAATGACAAATGTCTCAATTTTTTTCCTCTGAGGTTTCTGGGTCACACATTAAAGTATCATCTGTGCTACTTACATGCAATGAATGACAGGAACCGCAGTTATATCTTGATTTTTCATTGCTGACATTGTGGGCAAGTCGTCAGTGTGTCTTTGCCTCTGAGAAAATGTGCTGCTGCATAATGGAGTCAGTGTGCCAGGTGTAGAGCAATGTCTCCACCACAATTCATGGGGAGGAAGGTTAACAGGCCTCTAGCCACTTGGAAAAGCATAGCAGATGGAAAGGTCAGTTATAGGATAAATGTCGACATCTGTGTTTTAAGAAAATGAATGTCAAGGTAGCCGAGCCTGAGAATTAGAGGGCAGTGAATATGAAGAACCAATACAGAGGAACTGTATGTAATTATGAACTTCAGCTTTCAGGAGTGCAAATCACATGCACATTCTGATTAATGGCTTCAAAGATAATAGAATTGATGCCGGCCAGAAGGCATAAAAGAATCAAACTAAATATTTGAGGAATGACTTGCACGCTTAAAAATAGCCAGCCAGCAAAGGGAATGGAAGGGCCTTCCAAGCCAAGGAGAGGGAAGAAGAAAAGGGATAGATCGATACGCATTGCCTCAGTCATCTGGGCATCCAGCCCACAGTAATTCAGGTGCTGTCAAAGCATAATTGAAGAATGACGCACTGGGAGTATATACACTGAGCCAGGAGATCAGGTTACTGCAGGTCTGTGGAGGCCTTTCAACATACGCAGGACTTTGGTTTGTGCCAAAACCAATACAACCTCCACAGAAAAGCATACTTTCACTAATGACTCTTCTACTAGTTACACAGTAGCGCTAATGAGTTACTCCTACAGATGATCCTCTTCAGAGAGATACAGAAAGAGGTTACAAAGATGCTAACAGTACTGCAAGGAGATGTCTTTGTGTGTGTGGGCGGGTGTGAGCAAATGGCTCACACGGATTTGGATCTGATGAGTGGTTAATGTGTTTTATGAATAAAATTACTCCTAGGCCGGTCGAAGGTGTTTTTGTCACCTTTAGCCTCCCTCACAGTGGCATCATCAGAGAAATGCTTACCCGCTACTCTAAATTCTGAAGTGGGTGCAAGAAGGCGATCAAAAGCTAGAAATTGTAGTTTTGAGTTTGTGGCATCTTACAGCATTGCAATATTTATGATAAATCAATGCCACCTTTGCTTCTCTTGCAGCAGCATCATGAGTAAAATATTTATCAAGGTGTGTGAATGCACATCACTACCCACTAATCTGAAAAAGGTTTTCTTTCTGTCTGCATCGTATAACATTGAAATATTCAAAAGTCAAATCAAAAGTGTCACCTTTTGCCTCTCTACCCCTGCCTTAATTAGAAATTATGTTTCAAAAGCTGTATGAATGCACATTATTTTACCCACTAATCTGAATTTTGAGCATGCAAGAATCTAATAAAAAGCTAGACATTGTAGTTTTGTGTTGGTTGCGTCATGCAACACTGCAGGCAAATCTTGCAGAGGAGCTCAGGCCTTTTGCCACAAACAATCTGTGGTAATGGCCAACCTGCATCTTTGGTCACTGAACAATTGGGTCAGCAGCAGGCTTACAGCAATCAGAGAAAATACTGGACCACCATTGTATTAAATCTTCATCCATGTAAAATTTATAAAACTCAACCCAAGTACAGTATCAAGTCAGTCAACTGACATTATTGATCAAATGAAGGCTATATGTAAGATACTATAACTCACATAAAATTGAGGATTGATAGGCAGTTTTCACATTAGTAGGCTATCTGTATTTTTTTAAAGCCTGGGATGTGTATTCTTCTGTGGGCTCTCTGCCCAGGACTCATCAGTCAGGGAAATGATGATCTGTGACAGCAATTATGTTAAAAAGGTGGACACATGTAAAGGTGCTGCAAACTGAAATCAATACACAAGGGCTTTCATTATAAACAGACAACTAATCAATACTCAGGGAGCACTCCTGCTTACAAGAGTAAGTTTTACTCAACTTCCTGTGAGTCTGGACAGGCAGTGGTCTGTTGCATTATTTAAAGGCTGCTGGTTAGTAAGGGCAAGGCTAAATAATTGATCATTTTCTGGGTTGAATATACATTGTGGCTAAGCAGGCCTTTTACTGTACTTCACCGTGCTTGTTGTGTGTACAGTGTAAATCCTGCTTGTAACAGTGGGTGGAGCGAACATGTTAAATAACCTAACAGACTTACATTAACATGGGACCGTTAAGGAAATAGTAGCCTAACCAGGTCCTCATGTGCATATTCAAATGTGGCATCGAGTAAACAGCTAGTGCTGCCTTTCAAACCTTTTGATATGCTTTAAAAAGTGGGAAACATTTTCTTTTTATTCAACTTTAGTTTGTTGGTGACGGAGGAAATTGTGCACGGTGACGCACAAAACACGTCAGCTATTCTTTTTCCAGCTTGAGGAGAAAACTTCGACCAAACTTTCCCAACTATGAATGAAAGTTATCCAATACTTAAAATTAAACATAAACACATTTATCCTGAATAAATGTATGTCTCAAGGTTGCTTTATCCCTCCTCTCGTGCTCAATCTCCCTTGACAAAAAACTTACCCGCCCGGTGCTGACTCCTCTTCACTCTCATCCACTCAAAAGTTTTACTGTTTACATCCATATCGGCCACGTTACAGTCCGAGCTAGCTGAACTCCCCACGGCGACGTGAATCTCGGGGCCATTATGAGAGTAGATTTGAATTTGCTCTGTAAGTGACCCAAAACCGCATTGTAGCGGTTCGTTGTGATTTGATGCGCAGTATCCGCGTCCTGGAGAGCCCTGCCCCTGCGCCCTGCGCCGCCAGGGGACACGGGACGAGTGGGGGCAGGCCGGTGTCGAGAAGCCCTCGAGAGTCTCACATTGTGGAGGAGGAGGAGGAGGAGGAGGAGGAGGAGGGCTGTCCAAAGAGGTGCACAGAGTCAAACTGTTGGAGAGAGATAAGCACCGGGGATGCGGAGTATGAAATCCTGAGGCAACTTCAACCTCCAGTTTCCCCTCCTCATCACGACTGTCGAGTTCAGCATGAGTCCTGCAGTCCAGGTCCCGGTTTATGACCTCTTTTGCTCGGCAGCAGCCCGTGAACAGAGGGCTACTCTCTCCTTCGGCCGTTAACTCTTGATAGGAAGTCATTATCACCTCTCCCCTGCATAATCATTGGACGGGGTTTCACTTCATGCCCGGCCTCTCATGCATCCAGTAACGCATGGTCAGGCGGCTGGACGACCGTGGGGACATTCCTCAGAGGAGAAACAGCAGTCCCTGATTGATTGAGATGACGTGCCCTCCTGGTCTCGGCCAATAGCTGGACATCTCTGTCATCAGAGAGGACAACACTGATTAAGCCGAGCGGGCAAGTTGTGAAACTCACTTCAGGTCAATATTTTAATGGTGTCCGAGCGCAGAGAGTGGCACCATGCAGGCCATAGCAAAAACTACTAAACATCCTTAAAAGCAGCAAAGAAGTTCATCATCATTACACTGAGGGCCTTCATGGGCCTCTCACCTATGCAGACAGGTAGGCTATGACGTCAGCCATGTTAGAGTCATAGTTTTTTGGGCCTCAAGAGAAATGTGTTTTGGGTCAAATTCTGGTATTTTGATTATTTTTCACGACAACAATGATCATTTCTTTTCCCAAAGCTAAATTAGCATAATATAGACCTATTGATGTAGCTAATGGATTATGCAAATTTGTGAAGGCTTCTTGAAAACCCGAGGCCCTCCTTAGCAAGGGGCTTAGGTCATGTGAAAGGCACACTTAATGGGTTCAGAGGTCGTGACAGCTGGTATTTAGAAGTTCAGTGGCAGCAGATTTGTAATTAGCCTCGAACAAATACAAAAATGCCTCCGAGCGGAGATCAAGAAGTTGTAACTGACAGAGAACATGTTCATGCCCGGTTAAACTAGATCCTCGGCTGGATTAGCTGCTCTCTCCGCCAAAAAAACAGAGCGTGATCGTGTATGCTTTTCCCAACACATCTGTGCGTGTTTATGTAACAGGGTCATATAACCTCTTGTAATAATTACACAAAACCTGTCTGGTTAGAAATCTCCAGAATCTAGATGAGTTGAAGTTCAGAGCCCCTCCTCCTTATTTCTTCTTCTGTGGTCCCCACTATACACTCCTTTAGCCACTTCCCCTCTCCCCTTTTTGTACAGTTTCCCTGTGGGAAAGGTGGGTGTCATTTGTTTTGGCCCATTTACTATCCTGATCCATCCCATCATTTCTCGTATTTTTTTTTTCTTCATATTTTTGGTTCTGTCTGAACCTGCCAAAATATTTATTTCAATGAACTGGCACTTAAAAATAGTTTGAAGTGTGATTGCTGCTAAGCTAACTTCCATTTTGCATATTCATTGTATTTGTGTAGGAGCTGGAGCAGGCTATATATATAACTGACTTGGAGGTTTTGTTTCCCTGTTGTTTGCCAGAATAAATAGAGGTCAAGCAAACCGAGGTCCCGGTGTCACGGTGTCTTTCCTGGTCTAACCAACACAATGCAGAAGCCCACCGGTTACACTTGGTGCCGTGACCCGGTTACATTTACTCAGAAATGAATCACCGTGCTAACAACGCTACATTCTGCCATTTAAACTTGAGTGACTTAAACAACCGACATGCACACGAGTTGACTATAATACATACACAAGTCCAGGGCTGTTGGGCCTATACACGCCCTGCCCTAAAAACAAGCATGCAAACAACTCAACTGGCCTGTGTTTTGGTGCAACAGCAGTTCTGCAGGAACACAGCCAGCAGCCCAGTGTTTTCACGTCCAGTAGGCTACAGAAGTGAAAATGTCAAGGAGCTCCACAGTGCAGCACAAGTTGTTTTTTTTTTTTCCTTAAGTCTGGTGACCTACTTTCAAATACGCACGTAGCTCAGCCTGCTCGCATACATTTGAAATAACGAGAATTACTAATGTTAAGAATATTCTGATCTGCCAATCTTGGTGTCAAATGTTAACGTCCAATCTCCAAACCGTTTAATTGTTTTTCCAAGGAATCCAATAATTGCAAAGTAACACGAAACTTTAATAAATTAGCCTGTTTTATTTTAAACCCCCAGTTTCATGTGATTGACTTAGTCGGTGTACAAATTATCACTGAAGACGAGCAATGATGTTGGCATGATGCTGAAATTATATGTCTACATTTAATTATTTAGTATTTAGAATTCACTGGAATAATTCGTTTTCCTGTCCCAAAAAGCCATAAAATTCAGACGATTATTATTATAATTATTATTATTGTTATTATTATTATTATTAGGCTATTTCAGTCTCAGATAGGCTAGTGTGTACACAACTACCACCCATGACATGTAATGAAAACCTAAACTTAAAACAACTATCTTACTGTTCTTATCGTTTAATTTTAACAATATTTCCTATGTCTTTTAAGTCTGCAGTAATTACAAAATAATTCAGCGTAATGAACAACTTCTAACTGCGTTCTTACAGCACAGAAATATGGTCCCAGCTGTGGGAGTTAATGGGATTCTACAGGCAGCGATGTGCTGAATGACTGAGTGCAATATATCCCTTCTCTCCATGCATTTGCAGGGTGCACTGATCCATCTTCATGTCAGCTCGGAGGTTACTCAGGGTTCACGCGCTAGCTTGTTTCTCTCCTCCACACTCAATAAATAAATCTCTGCAGCTTTCTGTTTACCGCCTGAATATAAATTTGTTTGCAGTCGATCGAAGACCTGTGCGGAGGTATTAGAAATTGTATTTCTGTAATGGCTTTCAGTAGAGAGGGGGGAGGGGGGCGGGAAGGGGTTGCAGACAGGGGAAAAGAAGAAGAAAAAGAAAAAACAGGTGTGAGCAATCTCTGTTTTCCTCGTATGCAAACGATTTTTTTTAATGCAGCAGCCTCAGCCTATTACAGCCCTCGGACGTGTTCAAATTACAGTTAAAACCAAGTAACCTTTTTATCTTGTAGGACAGGAACAGCAATCCATGTTTGTTTCCTAGAAGTGCCATATGTTTGATTAGCATATTTGAAGTGTTGTTCCACATCACTGCCCAGCACCTTTATGCAACAGAAGCTATATTATCACATAAAACAAAAACAAAAAAAACCCCACAAGGGATCTTTAGCTGAGGCTCCTTCCTCTGGACAGCTTGTATCCCAAATTCTGCACGAGAAATAAGAAAGAGAATAATCTCACAATTTAGGTGAAATGGATTCTACGAATACAATTTAATTTCCCTCAAACCAAATCCTGCACCCCATTTACACACAGAACAGAAATGTGAATATTTTGCCCCTAACCCCCAAGAAAATCCTCTTAAAAGTCAGTGCAGGCATTTTCCATCACGATCACTATTGTCTCAATTGTTTTGTCTGGAGGTGAGGTAAACATGGCAGCACTTGGGTGGCTGTGTCAGGAAGGCAGGAGGAGGGAGAGAATATTGACTGATGTTAATTTGTTTTGCGTCCATGCTCTGATGTGTGTCAATAGGCAGTCAAGGCCCTGGGATCAACATGTCCGTGCTCAGATTACCTCCGTGGTTTAAAGTGAACCCTCATCCTGCCTCTGCTGACATGACGCTACAGCCGCTGTTGACACCAGACCCTTGTCTGGCCCTCCAACACTGTCAAGCCTCATTATATGTCAGCTCTTGACCCTCACAAGACTGGGAATTAACCAGCGCTGACAGACGACTGTCACCACCAGCCAGAGAGGTCACCGCCGTTAATGCAGTTCCAGAACGGGAAGATGATAGCCATCTATGCCATGTTTATGGGGCCCAGGCTCATCAATGTGGCATCATGATAGAGCTGTAAAATGGCAGAGGGACAAAGAGAAATAAAGCAAGAGAGAAAGGGTCAGAGCAGGGCTGAGGTACAAGCAGACACAGATATTCAAGTGTGGCACATTGACCGGTTGAAAGATGGCTATCTATATGATTGATAGAGCATGTCTGTGTTTTTCAAATATTGGCATTTTTGAAAAATAGTGATGTCAGAAGGAAGGTTTAGCTTAGTGTATACCCAGCCCACACACAATTCAGGGAATACCACTTGAAAACAAAGAAGTCCACCCACTCACGGTGGGAAATTTTAATAATTGTCCTTGCTTCGTTGTTGAATGGTATGAAATCTGTCACAGTACATGAACCATAATCATAAATCCAATGCAACTACTGTGCAAATGGCCAGGGACATTAAATGCATTCTGCACAGGCTCAACAGTGTGACAATGAAGCAATACCTTGCTAATACCAGGACTTTTCAACAATAGCCTGTAGTATGTACTGCAGCGCTTCACAGCTTCAGTGAGCCAAGAGGCTTCGAGTCGGCAGAATCCCAAACATCATGACAACAAGCCATCAGTCATCTTCCCCCCAAGCTGCTGTGCACACTTGTGTGTTTCCGGAGTTCTTACTGTGGGAAATGAGCAGGGTTAAACATGAAACAGGAGGAAATGTTCATCATTGCAGCACACTCTGCAATATTCTCCTTCAAACAGCATTGTTTTCGCTGCAGGGAAAGAGAAGGAGTGGTTTTTAATTTTTTCTTTTTTGCTTAAACATCCCCTGCTTGTTCACAATGCAGATCAGTAGTCTACTGTGCATGCTAATCATGGTTAATAGCAAAATGCTGATTGAAAAATGACACTGTGTTAATAAAGCGTTAATCTTCTGTTGAGGTTCAGGAAGGATGATTCCTGCAGTCTAAAAAAGGAAAAATGTCAACCATGGAGAATTTTGAAGGTTAAAAGTCTAGATAATTAAGGTATTGGATATTTACAATATCCAAATATTAGTTTAATGTCTTTTTTTTCCTTATTAGGTTGCTTAAGGTTGTTAGAATTATCTTATTTCATACTGTCTGACAGAATCATATAATCTGTGTCAGCTTGTTCCTACTCTTCATTGAGGCTATACGATGTTTACACTGAGTGAAATATTCAAACCCAAAACTCCATGAATTTTATGAGTGCACATTCCATCAAATGAAAATATTCTAGATGTCTTGTGCATCATTTTATACACATTTCCCCAAAATTCAGGCTGACATATTTTGTATCTTTGGAAACTTTGGTCTCTCAATATGAAGAAATGCATTAAAGTGGTTCCTGTTGCCACAAACTGGGCTTGCACATGTGATGAATGTGACAAAATATGGACAGGACTATGAAGCATTGTTACTACACAAAAAAATAGACATGTTTCATGTGTTATATGTTATATTAGCTATGCATGAGCAAATAAATATCCCTTTTGTTTGTCAAAAACCATTCTGAGGCTAAGAAATGTACAGTATGTTATCCTACATACTGTATATTCATATTACTAATGTTTCTGTTTTTGATTGACTTATTTGGGGATTTGGAAGGTGCAGTGCTGTGTAAAAAATACTATCAACACTATTGATTGATATAGAGCTATATACAGTATATACATATATAGAATGATGAAATAGATGAAAATCCATTATATTTAGCCATATTTTATATCTGGGCTCTGAGACCCCAAACAGAACTGACTTCTGTAGTGGAAACATGCCATCAGTTCAAAAATATGTATGTCATAAAACTAGGAAAGTCATGAGGTATCAATCAAGCACATAAAACTATGTTACGTCTGTTTTTTTGAGCTGTTGAAGAGGGCCCAGGGTCTCCAGGACCTCATCAAAAAAACACACTGGATATTTACAACATCAAAACATCTGACTTCTGATATATTCTCAAAATATTTTTGTGCTGTTGATGTTATTACCTTTATGTCCTTTGTTGTCTGTGAGATTTTTCCTCACAGCGTTTTATTACTTTTTATTACAACCAGTACATTGATTAGATTCTGCGTGATAAAGCCGTTGGGTGTTAAATACTTCTTGAGTGATCGATAACGGTCAACATGTGACATTTAGCAGGGTGACTGTTGTGATTACAAGTTCATTCATTTAAGCGGTGCGCTTCAGAGAGAAAAGTGAGCTCCAGCAGGTGACTCTCTCACTGTGCACAGTGCCGCTCACCAAAGCTGAGACAGTTTCATCACCAACTTACCTTTTTATTGTCACCGATCATCCTTAACTGGGAAGCATTTAAAATGTCATTGATCTTGATAATGCTGTGCCGTAATATGACAGTAACAGTTGTATGAGATTCAGGAAGTCAAATTTCCAAGATTGATGAGTCGTAGCAGTTGAGTTATAATCCATCTACCTGAGTAATGCTCAGGCTCTGTTCCATGTGAAGGAGCAGACAAATAAATAAAACCCATAAAGGTGACACAGGAAATTGATACTTAACAATCATCTTGAGCAACAAGCACCTGGAGAGACTGGTGGGCAGCAGTTACTACTGTGGAGGGAAAAGGCTGAGAAGGTTAATAGGTCATAAAAAGAACAAAACCTCCTAAAGGCCAGGCATAAAAGTTCAGGGTTTTGCTCAACAATGGACCAAAGTATTGCATGTAGCAGTCACACTTTGGGAAGGTTTTACTTGTATTATTTTCATCATACAAATCATTCAAACATAATAATTTAAAAGGAAACTTGATAATTAGTCCCGACTTGATCATACTCTTTAATATTGTGTTCATCCCAATTATTTCATAAGAGTAGTTTTTGCAGTCTGGCCCATAAGGTTGTGTCAAATTGAAACATTTTGAAGGATTCATTTAATTCACTGCAGCACACATGCACATCAGTCTCTGTTGTTGTCATGACCTCGTGCAGGACGGGACCACTGTGGAAACAGGTTATGGCAACTTTTAGTGTTTTTATCCTGCAGTATGTCATGTTTCAATTTCTTGAGGTGCAGTGTGAACTTCAATGCAAGTCCATCAAAATTAAAACACATCATTGCACAACTCTTCTCCTGGGAGCTATGCTTTATTCACCAAACTTTTCTTCTTCGGGGTGGTGTCTGACGTTCTGGTTTCCTTATATACAGTCCATTGATCAGTTATGTGACCTAAACATCACCATATACTAAGTATACAAAACAACAGAACCAACATCTTTTTAAAATACTTTTTACAAAATACCATATTTTATCCTAGTGGATACAGAAATTTACAAGAGAATATAAATTACCATAAATACAACACATAAAACATTAAAACCAACCTTTCAAAATATTCTTTAGCAAATACAATCTTTCATGGGTAAAAAGGTTGAATCTCCAATTTTCAAATTCTGTCAAATTTACTGATTTGTTTTGAAAAAATGGAGATGCAACCTTTTTAGCCAAAAAGGTGTATAGACCATGGTGCACTGGAGAAGAGTTCTGTGACTTGAGTATGTTTTTATGGTATTTGTACATTTTGTACCTTTGTCTATATACGTATTGTACATAAATATATTCTGTCCAATCTGGGTTTTACATTCTACATCATTTTGCAAGTATGTTATGTCTAAACTGCTGCATGACAGATTAAACCCAAATGTAACCTCAAAAATGACTGTGATCTGATGTGCACCAGGTTGTTTTGCATGTTTGCAAAGTTGGGTTTCTCATTAAGTTTTGAGTTTGTACACAGGAATTGTTCCATGAGATGCTGTGTTATGGTTTCAGATTTGATGTCTTGATGGAAGCTTTTGTTTGCCTTTAATGCAAAAAGTCTGTTGTATATAATAGTTCATTGCAATCCTGTACCTCCTCTACACACTTGGGGATGCTTCCTTAATCACTATATAATGAAGAGAATATCACTCTGCTTGTGCTCTGATGAAGGCTTGTTTGACCAAGAATCCTCTTAATAAATAAATTAATTGCAAATAGATAGATGGCAAACTAAGGCCACAGTATTGAAAGAGTGTTTATCCCAGTTTATAAAATGCTGTGAAGTGTGACAGTCACTGGCATCAATTAGTGGTGTAAATAAGTGCATGCATGGATTGTGGTGTAAGATGTAAAAACACAAACAGCTGATGAAAACCAAAGTCAAACAAACCCAAGGCACTGTACGATCGGTGAGAGGAAAGGGTCTTTAATGGAGCTTAGATGGTTTTTGGGAACTTTGATGGGTTTAGGAGCCTCAGTTTTAGCTCGCCAACCAATCAGAGAATAAACAGGCAGAACATACACTGCAATAAGACCAGTGGCTGTCACATAGACATTCATTATTATTATCATTTACTTCCTATAGTGATCCCCGTATAATGAATGGAATTACCACGTCATAACATAAGACTCCAGTAGACACCAGCAGCTCACTGTGATGGTAATATGTTGAGCTTCAGGCTTAACATTTGTTGAATGCAGGGGCAAATGCTTGTAAGATACTTAAAGCACCACATCTTTGTTAAGGACACAGCAGTTTTGTTTTCACGGCAGCTTAAGAAAAGTCTTGATGCACAGAGCATTTTTCAAGTCTAACCCCAAAATCAGTTTCACAACAGCTGCAAATGGGACAGTGGTACATCAGTCACTGTAAAGGACATAACGCAAAAAATTTAGAAATTAATGATGGACCGTATCCAAAGCTGGTTTCATGGCACCACGGCTGGCATCATTTATCACTTCAAAGATCCACTTAATGCATCGTTCCAGTCTGATCAAAGCCCAGAATTCTTTTTAAAACCTTGTAAGGATTTTTGGCTTCGCAGATCTTCCCCCAGAGAACAGATGTCACTTCAAGGGGGGAGGGGGTCAAGTGAGTAAAAAGGAAATAACGACTTTAGTTGCTAACTAGGAGCGACTCAATGTGAGAACAACTGGATAACTCAATGTTGTAATGTTCCCCCTTGCAGTGGGGCCCTTGGGTGGGGTGGGGGGGGCTTTCCTTGACCCTTGGGGATCCCCCTTGACCCCATCCACAGAATTACTGCACTCCAGTGTGTGGATCCTCCTGGCTTTTAGTGTCTGGAAGGAGAATGTGCTGAGGAACCAGAGGTAAAGGTCCTATTGAGCCTCAGCACTATTAACACCATAAATCACCCAGCATATGCAAGAATCTCAGGAATCCAACACTGTCTGCTTCTTCTTCTTCTTCACAATCCCCCTCTCTTGCTGTCTCTTTGGAGGCGAACATATTTGAAGGAGAGAACTTTTTCTTGCTTTTGACTCTCTTTTTGCCTTTATTACTTTTCTCCTAAATTACCCAGCTGTCGCCACCTCTTTGATACAGATGTAGACCTTGCTTTGTTTTATTTAAAATTTCCACAGAGTTATAGCTGCTATAAAGCTCCCCTGACACCTACTGAGACCTGCTGAAAATGGTGTCAAATATTTACCAAATGACAGCTGATCCACAGACTGATTAGCTAATAAATTAGGAGCAGGAAGTCATTCTATCCAGGACCACTAGGGGATCAGCTTCCTCGTTACCTTCCCCATTTCATACCTGTCAGTAGTCCTCTGTGACAGCTCATTTACAGTAAGGCCACTGATATAAAACTGTCAGCATGTCCAAAGATTGTCCGCAGTTTTGTTAGGAATATTGATACTATGGCTCACATTATCGCGTGTGAGAAGAGGTTCAGTCCTTCACCACGAAAGTTGCTGTCTCTCTTTGACGTGTAATGCTGTCGAGACCCAAGAGAACCTGTGACCCACTTCTGTCAAATAAACGCATTCCCCGTGTGCGTAATTTAGCTCAGTGAGAGTCAAAAAATTGGGAAATCAAAAATAGAAAGTGGAAAATAATGACATCGTTTACATTTGAGAATCCGCATGTCACAGTGGCACAATGGATGCTGCTAAAAAACAAAGTCTCCTCTTTGTCCTTTAAGATAATATGTTGTCATTAGTGATTGAACCTCATTGGTCTGTTGTGGCCTATGGGCTGCTGGAAGGACTTCTAAGCTACACAACTAACATGCCCCCTGAGAGGGAGGCCAGCCCCAACTTGCAGCACTACAATTTGGCTATTGAAAAGGCAAGGGTTGGGAAGGAGGAGGCAAGAGATCCTGTCATGGTGCTCAGTGGGTTCAGAGCTTGTGGTTGGAGTGCTGGAAAGACTGCCTTGTCTCAGTGATTAATGGTGGGGAACTCGGAGGCAGGAGCGAGGGAGAGGCTTATGTGGCAAGATTGTGCAACATGAATACACAATACTGTAGAGTTTTCAATGAATCTTAAGCATGCCTTAATTTGATTACAGAATCTTTCTCATTTTTTCCACTTGGGATCTAATCCAGGAATCCTTAATCATGAAACAACGCTGGAAAAAATGTAACTCTAATCAGCGATGAATAGGGTAAACAAGAGCTACAGTTTTCCCAAATGCATTTATTAAGCATGTACAGTATGTGACATCTCAATTAATCAAGAACAGTATCAAAGACTTGCCGTATCCTTTAATGGCTTTAACAAAAATATAACATCATTCAATATGAACATTATTCTGCCAATTTCACAGTTAAAACGTTTTACACGAATGGCCTGCTATTTAAAGTACATAATGAAAAAGAGGCCTAATGTGACACTTAGAAAATATGACAACCACTCAGCTATTATCTGAAAACAGAGGGAAATAGAAAACTCACTCATAGTGTGATTCCTACATGCATTAAACATGCAACGACAATATAAATGTAACAGCCACCAAATTACAGCAAAACAATGTAATTACTAATCGCTCAAATGTCCTGTGCATGCCGTGTATGTACAATATCAGCAGCCTTCAGTTGCCGTGCCTGAGAAACATAAATGATATCGCTGTAGCTCTCCTTTAATTAAGATATGTTCACATAGTTTAATTAAAATGTTCCACGAATGGTGAACTGGTGTGTTCAACCCAGGGGTGCTAATCAGACATCCTCCAGTCTTTCATAAGTAAGTGAAAGTGGATGTATCATTGAGATTTTGATGAGCACAGGAGGGACGGCCATTATGGGGCCCTAGGGCCAGTTTGAAATGCCAGCATGGTGATGACTATCTACGCCCATACAGGAGGGAGGTGGACCATTTGCAACAGATGGAAGTATGCAGCTCAGATGGGAGAGGTCTGCAGGGTGAAGACACTGACCACTGCTTGCGTCACTGTGAGAGCCAAAGAGAGAGGAGGGCGTAGGAGCAAAATCCATGAAGTGCAGCTCTGAGGAAGAGGAGGAAGAGGAAGTTCTAACAACACATGCACCTGGGAACCTCAGGAGGTCTGCACATGAGCTCGAGCTTGGGGAGGGGTTGGAGGGAGACCACTGGGACGAACCTGACGCATTTCTGTACTTTTGCTCCTTCTTGTACCTCATCCTGCGGTTCTGAAACCAGATCTTGACCTGGCGATCAGTGAGCCGCAGCCCGGCGGCCATCTCCAGCCTCCGAGGACGACACAGGTAAGGGCTGAAGTGGAACTCCTTCTCCAGCTCCAGCAGCTGGCCGCTGGTGAAGGCCGTTCTCTCCCTCCTGACCCCAAGCCTTCCTCTGTCTGACAGACTAGCATCCACACCACTGCTGACTGATGCAGGAGGAAACACATAAAGAAGAGAGGGGGCATTAAAGGCAAGTGCCACATATCTAACAAGTCTATCCTGAAATGTATAACCTCCACCGAATGACTTCAAGTGCCAGTAAGGCCCATGTTAATCCTCAGCCAATCAACCTGGGACAAAGTAGGGCCCTCAGCTCTTCCCGTGTATTCAGTCATGCTTGAGACACTATACAAGCCTAGCTGTCTACTGTGTCATGTGTTCAGGGAAAGTTACCTCCCGAAGAAACAGTCTGGGGGAAACATCTGACGCCACTACGGCTGCCTGACAGGCCACATTAATCACACCTACACACGGAAGCAGACCTGTCAAATCCCCATCTCAGTCACTTAAAAGGTACCTTGGGACCACCACTGAAAATAACCACCATTAGAGATTCCATTTGACATGTATATGAGCGATACCAGGGCCCTGTTGATAACCATATAACATGCAGGGGTTAATGGACATTTAAGAAGGCCTATAGTGACCTTAGAGAGAAAACTGCACTCCTTAACACGGCTCCACCAGACTGGGAGACTGTAGCTTCCTTGTTATATGCTAGCTTGTTTGTAGCATTGAGATAGTGATGTTTATCTATTTCTGTGAAAAATAAGAAGCATTACTAGTAAATCAAATAAAGAATAAAACATTTGATTTTGTTTTATACATTTCATATTGTCATTATCTTCTCTTTCTGTAATTGTCTTCTTTCTTTTTTGTACTAAGACACTTTGTGATTTTGCGCTCAAAATAAATGTACATACTTACCTATTAGGACAGATGTTATAATCGATCGACTGATCAACTGAATTTATTTAATGATTGTGTTAAGAAACAACAGATCATAAAGTGATGATATTTCAGAATCAGAAGAATCAGAATCAAGTTTATTGCCAAGTAGGTTTTCACATACAAGGAATTTGCCTGGTATTAATATATATATTCATTGAAAAGAAGATCCTCAGTTTACAAGAAGTCTCTGTGTGGCCTAACTCACTGCAGCTTTTCGGTTTTGAACATTACTTTGCCTACAGGACTGGAAAAACAAACAACTATGAGCAAGACACTGACATTTGTTTAACTGTGCTGCAACACTGAGACTCATTCATTGACTCATGTACTTTTGTGCACGATAGATGATGCAGGTGACACATCATACTATTGACTAGTGAGACTTTTGCTCGCTCAGTTTGTAAATTTGTTATCAAGACTATAAAAGACTGGGCATCTTTAGTTGCAGCATGTGCATTCAGTGTCTTCATGCAACAAAAAGTCTAACTGCAAAGGTCAGATATGAGTGTTTGAGTTAAACATTCAATGCACAAATAAACGAAATGCTCAATAAATTTGGATAGATGGATTCACCCCATCAGAGCACCTAATGGAGATTGTGTCAACAGTATTTTGTACAATCAGTCATAGCAGTAAAAAAAAGTAAAAGATAATAAACAAAACCGGAGTTACCAGATTGTTTGGAGTCAACTGTCCGTGGATTCATCCAGGGGAAAATTACTCCTGAGCGGCAGATGGTAAGTAGACTGCAGCTCCTGCTCTTGATGTCCAGCTTGCCCTTGGTATGGCAGTGAACCAGAGGCTCCAGTGGGCACTGAAACTGTTCACCTGGGTTCAACCTGGAACTGATATGAGCAGAAGAGGTCATGTTTTGCTGATTAAGTTCTGCTTCTTGGCCTCCTCCACCTCCTCCTTCTTCATCGTATCCCGTATTTAGTTTTGGCACTTGTCCAGAGCTCATAGCAAAAATGTTGCCATGCAGCTGCAGTGGGAGGCCAGACTGTTGGGGGTCCATGGACCCAGCTCATCAAACTGTCTCAAATAAAACCAGGAATCCCTCAACAGTACTAAAGACTAGGACTTCTGTCTATCTAATATCCGATCACAATTAACCTGAATGTATAAAGGCATGCAGGGAAGAGCACTTGGAGTAACCATGTGGAGCATTTGAATAATATTTACCAGAAGGGTGCCGTAGTCACGTGTGGCCGTCCTCCAATGACAGAGCTCTGGAGTTGCAAAGTAATCCGCAGGCAACTTGGGGCGCCCGAAGAAGCTTCTGCGATATTTCTTCAGACAACATTTCTATGAGCAGCCTGCGTTTCTTTACCTAGGGATAAAAAAAACATATAACGGAATATGAATAGACGCCAACAACTGTGTAATCATTGTGAGAGGAAGAGGGGGATGTGTTTATACGGAGAGAGAGAAAAAAAATGGCAGAGAGGGGGGAGACAGACAGATTACAATGTGTGGTGAGGAACGTCTCTTTAGAAACGGAGTGTTGAATTCATGTAATATTGTAAATCTTTTGACAGGACGCGTTTATTAGAAGGAGCCGCCGCTTGCAGCTGCACATCCTGAACTTTTTGTGGTAGGTTTTCTATAAGATACAACGCGAGGAGTTCCTGCTACATTTGGCTATGTCTATGAGCGGGAATAATATACCGGATAATAACGGGTTATCGACCGCAAATCATAATTTTTGCTGGAGCTTTTGTAAATGTAAAATGCCTAAAAATAAACTGTGCTCAGGGGTATTTTTCACAATTAAACATAATGATACATAATATGTATCCCCGTATATTTCCACGCTATCAGCTGCTCTATCTATTGACATTCTGCAATAAGGCAATAAGGATTTTTAAAATACTTTTAAAAGAAATCAGCCCGATCATTTTGGATAACTTTGTTTGCAACTAATTGAACTGCTCATTATAAATCGGCGGGCTTTCCTTTAAATAACAGCATATGCTTATAACTGTCGGAGTGGAAGTGTGGCTTTGGCTTAATAGGATTCACTGGGAGTGGTCAAACAAAGGCTTGACAGTCATTGCCACACAAAGACAAAGGAGGCAATCATTAGAGAATTTTTTTCTATGGGACAATTCGGCGCATTTGCATTAATCAGGCAACACTGTACAGTATCAAGTGTCCCTGGCTGTGGCTCTGTGAGGCAACAGTCAAACACTGTGGACACGTTTGATGGTAAACATCCCGCTTGCTGCCCGGCTGGATGGACAAAGAGTAGGGGGAGATGTTCAGCAGAGCGCCAGTTTCCAGTTACAATGTAGAGCACACAACACACCAGGAAGTTGGAAATATAGCTATGAAGGTGCAAAGCACTTAAATAAAATATGAATTTTTCAACTTCATTTAAAAGCCCCATAATAAATATTTTGGGGGTAAATTATTTGGGCTAAAAGCTACATCAATTGCGGCCTAACTGAGTTACACTTTGAAAAAAAAAAAAATCTCATAAAACATGAGTGCTTAATTCCAACAATGCACAAATGTATGCAAAGTGGATAAATAACTAGAATAATGAAGCTATCACAAAATTTTAAATAGTGCACCCAAAAGCATCTTCCAAAATGAGAGGGTTCTGCAGGCTACGATATTAGCATATTCTATGCCAGTATCAATCTTAGTTGAGCCAGGCTTTAGATATAAGTTCCTTCTGGTGTTTCACTACAACAAAGCTGTCGAGAAAACCCTCTTTAGATGTCTCTCAGCGGTGATGGATTATGCACTCAGGGTTGCATAGCGTGGAAGAAGAGGAGCCTTCCCCCTTTTCCGTTTCACCACTGCTGCCACCATCACTGAGGTTTTACCTGAACCTCCAGAGTGGAGTCACGTCCTTGGACTTTCTTTTTTTTTTTTAATAAATGAAATATTTCAGTTTTGAATTTGTGTTCAGTTCAGATCAAGGACATAATACAACTATCACTCCCATACACTATGGCTTATTGGTAACCATGATCAACATTAAAATGACGGTTAAATGATGTTATTATTGATCATAATTCCATTTTAAACGGTATAAAAATGCTACACATTTAGCTTGGAGACCTGACTTTAATTTGAAACCGAAAACTATAGTAATGACGAGTGTGGCCAGGTTTAATCTTTTCAGCTTGTCCATTAAAATGGCAGTTCAGTGCTAAATGTCTCTTCAGTTAATCTCACTGTAGGCTGAATGTAGGCCAACGGAGCAAAATAAATAGAAATTAAAATATAATGACACCTGCTTGTATCTCGATTCATACCCAAATCGACGTATTATTATTATTATTATTATTATTATTATTGTTATTATTATTAACACGCGGTATATCAACACTGACTGAAATGGGGGAAAGTAATTAAATTCGTTTTGTTTTCCTTGCCTCACACCCTTGAACACACTCTCTGAATTGGAGATAGAATCTATGATATACTAGCTCAGCAAGACCATAATTTAGCTCCTCCGCGCCTCCACCACAATTCTCCGTGAACTCTGTTTGAACCGCCTCAGCGGCAATAAATCATTTTTCTCTCTCACACAAAAGCGCGCCGGTCGCTCTGGGTGTCAACCCTTTTACAATTCCTCCTTACCTTCTGCGCTCTCTCGCCTGCTGACACAAACAACCACGGAAATCGTCGATAAACTTTTATTTTTCATACCCATAACTTGCAGGGAAAATAACGGTACCCGGGGAATGCGAAATATCTGCAACCGCGCACATGCGGGGGAATCTGCAGAATGTAACACAATTGTTATATTTTTATTTTCCCCCTCATAAATTATATATTCCTTACACCTAAAAAAACATAATTGGTTTTCAGAGCTCAACGAATGCACGGATCAGTTAATGTATTTCCAGGGGACATAGCTGGGCAGATAAGAGGAGACAGAGAGAGTTGGGGAGAAGACGTTAATGGGCAGAGGATGCTGTCGGTTAAAACGGTGCATACAAATGGCGCTGTCTTGGCAGAGCAAGGGGAAGATTTATGGGCCCGGTGCCCTATATTGCTGTAAACAATGCAGAGTGAAATGAAAGGACTAGAGTTTGCAGACTGCACTTCATAAGTGAGGAAAAGACACACATTGTCAATTCCCCAAACAAGTCCTGACTTTTGCATAAGCACGTGTATTAACATAGAGTAGCCTATTAATTTGGACCTGCTTATCGCAGAGACCACTGTAAACCCTGGCCCGTCTGTGGAGAGTGCAAACAAACATAAATCCTGCAGCTGAGCCATCTAAAAGTGTAAGATTTAGAAATAACTTTTTTTTTTTTTTTTTAAACTCAGGAGAAATATGTTTTAGTCTCAAAATAAAACAATGCTGCAGCGTAAAAACAAATGTTTTTTTTTTTAGATTTCTCCTGTAAAATCTGATGTACAATAAGCGTTGAAATCTTGAGCTATTAAAGCCCTAATTTTGTTTGTTTCTCAACTGATAAGAATTGAAAATATAGGCCTGTTTTACTACTGACATTACTGTTACAAACACACCTTTAACATAATCAGAAAATATTAATATCTTAGATGAATAGCAATCCTTTTATCTAAAGGCCTGTCAATCAATCTGGGTGTGATAGCTGTGTTTTAAAGTTTGGAAGTGACCCTTTTGTTTTTATGTTTGGATGACGCTTTGCCTTTAACGTTCAATTATCTGTTGCATCTTATCGACAATATATAACTGACATGTAAAAATCTAACTCCTAATGCTGCAGCAGCTGTCCTCTGAGTGCTCAGAGCATGAGAGGACTGAAGTAGAAATGCAACTGGTGGCCACACAAACACACCGGAGAATCATTTTCAGAGAGCAAATCAAATAAAAGGCGCATTTTCACTTACGGTATACATAATTGTGGATCTATAGTCTCAGGAAGCCATATTCAGATCACTTTTGCTAATGAAAAGTGAATAACATAATCATAACTCAATCTAGTGACTGTCTGGGCCCCCTGTGACACCTTGAACTGAGGAAAATGACTGTAATTTCTAAGGTCCTCAACGATGCAGCAAATAGGCTAATGAAAAATTTCCCAGCGAGGCGTTATGATGACATAAAGTATTACTGGCAAGTTTACCCAGCCCATCATTTCCTGTGTGATGTGATGTTGAAGTCTACAGTGGGGTATCAGAGTGTCGATCCAAGCTGCTTTGTCGTCCCCTGCTTGAAATGTTTGCCAGCACTGACACTAAATCACTTTAACATGTCTGATGGAGTTTTAAAATCTCGTTTTATGTAAATTCACTTAACTCTCTCTCTCTCTCTCTCTCTCTCCCTCAAACACACACACACACACACACACACACAAAGAAAAGACATGGTGCATCTGCTCCCTAGAGTGAACGGATGGGAGAGAGATTTACGGATTTATGACACACCCACTGCTGGTCAATGCGAGAGAGCCTCTCTGTCCCTGGAAAATAGCAGCGTGACCCCTGTTTCAACTCTCAGCCTTTTATGCAACTGCCATGGCTGTCGTTTAAACACACTACACCATAACAATACTCAGGCCCCGGACCTTTCATTACAGACCAAAGTGGTTGAAGAAGACACTCACCTGAGACGAGTGGAAAAAAACAACGTTCGTAGGCCTACTTGTAGACAATAAAAGCAGGCAATAAACCACGCCACCGTCAGAACAGCTGATCATTTCTGTTTCATATTTTTGCTCTTGTTCAAACATCTCGATGGCTGTTTGTGTAAAGTTTTTATATCTTCCAAGAGAGAGAGAGAGAGAGAGAGAGTCCTCGCCAGAGGTGCCCATAAATCACAGGGAGCCTGCAGCGGTGCAATGTGAGCTGAAAATCATGTGCGTGATTCAACAGTCTCAAGTCAGAGAAGAAACCAGTTAGGGATGAGCAACGTGTTGAGGAATTTAAACACTGAATTTCAAACACATAAAATACACGACGATATTCCTGCACGGTGCTGAGGTTAAGAATGACTACAGCCTCGCAAAGTTATTCTACAGCTGCAGCGAGAGAGTTAAAACTAAATGGCTGGATGGAAATAAAAATCAAGAGTTTATTTTAAATTTTAAGAATGGCTCTAATTCATAAAAAGGACAAAAGATAAAAGTCACGGATATTATGTATTTCAGTATGTCTTCTGACAGGTAAGACTATATAACTTTAAAGTTAATAGATTTAAGGAATTATTTGCTTGCTTATATCATGTGAAAAGTAAACTTGTAACGTGTAGCCTGCGATGTGCTTAAATTATGATGATAAATATTAAGAAAAGTTTCCGTTGTGTAGAGTAGAAGTCTGTGCGCATTAGCCCAAAGTTTAATAGGCCTATAACAAAACGCGAGACAAGACTGATTTATGACTGACAAACGAACACAAGCTTTTGTTTAAATAGTTATTTTAAATCACACATTGTGTTTATTCTAATAATAAATGCAACGAGGCCTTATATGGGTGTATTAATTAAATCCCTGGCAAAGCTATGTCAACGAAAAGTCAAGAAAGAAAATCTCTGCAAATTATGCCTCATGTACTCTAGTTCTACTTTACACAAATCTTCAATTACAAGAGCCCAAACAAAAAGGGGACATCCCGTCATTGTTCCGAGTGTAACTTGAGCTACACCTGTAGCGAGGGAGAGACTGAATGATCCCACACAAATAATAAAGACACTGAGTTTTGAGTTGTTGGGCTTTCAGTGACAGCTGTTTATCTTGGAAGGCATGCTGTCGAATATCTGGAATATCTGGTCCTGGCCAAGAGAGACCAAACGTGTTGCTCAATGCATCCAAATAAGAATATCATAATAAATGAAAGGCTGCTTGCAAGAGGAGCACTTAGTAAGATTTCCCAAATAAAGTGAACGGGGAAAATGACGCATATATATCAGTGAAAAATACCTCAAGGCTTGACAACATTACTCTCATTTGCAACAGCTCACATTTCATGTTTTTGTTACAATAAAAATAATTTTAAAAAATGTTGTAACATTTTAGTGAGAAAAAAGTATTTTGTCAGCAGTAAGCTGTATAAGTTAAATTCTGTCTCATATGAGGAACATTTGCACTTGGATTAAAAATAAAAGTTTTAAGGGCAGAGTGGAGTGTCTGTGAAAAGTTTGCAAGGTTTTAGTGACTAGAAACTTGAAGGTCCCTGTCCACAAACTAATCACAATGACCAACTGTCCCGGTACTGTCAGAAACACCTAGCTATAATTGGCAGCTTACTTTTGACCGGATGCGCTGACCTGAGGCCACCTATTCTCTTAAGTCACACAGAGGTCATGTGACCACCAACTATTTTTACTGCCTTCTGTTTTTGGAGACTTTGGGGAATTAAATGCAATTAGTCCCTGGGAAATTTGACATTTTTAAATCTTGATGCTAATTTTAATGAAATTATAATTGTATCAGTTAATAGTGTATAACACAAAAATGCCAGTACAATTAATGTACAATATTTCAACTTTTTTTACCCCCATATACAGGCTCGTAAAAACATAAATCAGATTTGTCCACGTCACGTTTCATAATCTCTCAGAATATTGAAACCATGTATATTTATGTTATCACCGCATTATCTCCGGTTAAAGTTACCACAAATTGTTGCCAGATCTGTAAACGAGTTCAGATGCTCCAAAGAAGGCGCATGTTTGGAAGTCCTTCAGATCTGCTGGGCGCAGAGAAGAGGACCGTCCGAGAGTTCAACACTGTCCTGGGTCACTCTGACTAACAAAGGGAGCAACACACATTCAGTGGTGCCCCGCCGCAGGCCTCTCTATAGGCACAACGCAGAAAAATCCACAAAGAAAGCCGAGGCCAAGGGGGACCAGTGAGGGCGCACACAGAAGGTACACGTACAGAGAGTGAGTCAGGTCACAGGGTTGGAGAGGTCGGCCATCCAGACTGAAATGAGCCTAATGGGACAGAAAATGTGTCCTCGAGGTGAACTCGGCCTTCTCCCACTTCGCCCCCAAACTTCAATAAAGTACCTTTTCAGCCTCGCGACATGGAGGCGACAGGGCCTAGAAAGGGATTGGAGGGATGCTGCGACTGTGGCGAGCACATTAATTTCTCTAATCTGTCCAGCAACATAAAGGCTTCTGGATTCATTTTTCAGCGCCGTCTCACCGCTATTCTAGTGCCTTTCCAAAGCTACATCCAAAAGGCAGATTTTAACCGCTCTGGTCCAGTTAAAGTGAGTTATCTTATAGTCAATTTAAACTCTCACGTTTGGGAATAATGGTAAAGGATACGGCCTGGTACATAATATTTGGTTGGATCAAAACTGGGCTGTTGTCAGAGCTGTTTTCCAGAACATAACACAAAGCTCTGTAGTGAAAGATTGATGGAGAATACCTCTTCCTTTTGTGCTCTTCTGCCCCCCACTACGAGAGGCATTTTATAAGACCTATTCATGTCACAATTTCAATAATCTATCAAATTCTTGCGCGTCTTTGGGTTTAAGTCACGGTTAAACTAAACTTCTTCTGCACAGATCTGTCCAAAAAACTACAAAAAAAAATAAACTAAAAATAAAAAAATGAATGCATCTTTGTGAGACACTTCAGTTGAGAGCTGCAGTTTGAGTGATATTCTGTCAAACTGTTGTATCAGTCCAGCAGATCTACAGTCGTAAACAGTCCTGCAGTGTGTTGGTCCTCCTGCCAGATGAAAAGCGGACGATGACGTTGCAGTGAGCGCCGTTTTTTGAAAGTGTAGTTTTTTTTTGTTTTTTTTTTGTAGGCTATTCTCGCGAGCTGCTGCACACTCTGGAGGCAAACTGCCCACTGGAGAGACAGCAGGTAAATGTGACAAAGCGTTCATACAAGCAAAAGAGTGAACACACAAGAATACATCAACACTCCTTCTACTTTTTAAGCCAGGGCACTGCTGCAGAGCCGGATAACAAAGGTCAACTAGTTTACTCCATCACCGTCCTCACTGGGATATTTTAAACGAACACCACATGACGCATTATGTTGAATCTATCTGCAATTCACGACTTTATTATTATTTTTATTCATTATTTTCTTTACATTTGAAAACTCAGTCGCATGGCGCAGTGGACTATAGAAAAAAAGCATGGGCAACTACTTCGGTTACAAAATGAATAAGAATATTTTCACAACAATCTATAATCTCTAACACATTGCAAAATGCCCTCTAAATGAATCGCATGCAGCCAAGTCAGGACGAAGGAAGCAGAGAGCCTCAGTGGCAGAGGCAGTGCAGTGTGGAGTGGAGGGCCTCAGTGGTTCTTTAGCCTTAAAAGTGCCCTTCAGACTGATGAGGTGGCACATAATGCACAGCGCAAACTATTTCATTTTCAGATTTTAGATATAACTTCAGTCCGTTTTGAGTCAGGCTTTAACACACACACACACACACACACACACACTCTCTCTCTCTCACACACACACACACACACACAGTCTGTACACATTGCTAATTTAAAAGACGCAAGAATGAGCTGCAGGACTTACAAACACAGTTTGAAAACACAGTGATTCTTGTTTCCCCTCTTGAAATGTTCAAATATTCACACATCTGTACACTTTTAAAGGTGATCTCTCCAAATAGCCCAAAACAAACAACAACAAAACAATAGCAGACCTCATCTTGCCTAAAATGAAGTTCGACCAAACGTATATAAAACTAGTAGACACTCACTGTTTTATTGACCAATATGATTAGCACAAGTACACTACACTCCGTTTATTGCATTTCACAATAATCTGCTTTTTAACGGTCTAAACACAACATCAACACCACAAAACTAAATTGTAAATCAAAATCCTGTTTCTGAAATACACGAGGTAATTCACACATTATTATCCCAAAACATACAAGTTCAAGATCAATGGTGTGTTCCAGCTTTTTTATACCAAAAATAACTATTATTATATTGAATTCCTTCCAGTGTTGTTTGAAATAAATAGATTGTGCATTTCACCTTGGGCAGCAGGGCAAAAGAATGGCCCACAATAACATTTTGATAAAATGTATATTTTTTTTTCTACTTTTTTTCCTTCATTCAAAACATTTTTAATAAAAAACATCATTTTAATTGAGCTTCAAATAAATTAAACCCTGTGTCACGTAAAAATAATTCATCGGTATTCGCAGTAATCCATGCTATATAACATGCATTTTATATAACTTTGGACTTAAAGGAAACCGCACAAGATAGCTACCAAAACAAAATATATAATTGTTCTATAAATAACCAGTTCTTTTTCTACCCACAATCTTGGTTCGTGGTTTTATAACCTGGTAATATCCTCGCCATGCTGTGCTCCGGTGAGTTCATCGGGGGCCCCAGTGTTAGTGGCCGAGGCAGCGGCAACAGCGCCGGCTGCTGAGCTTGTGTTGGACCCGGAGGAGGAGGAAGAGGATCTCACTTTGGTGTTCGGGAGCCTGTGGTCCTTTTTCCATTTCATCCTGCGGTTTTGAAACCAGATTTTAATCTGTCGCTCGGAGAGAACCAGGGTGTGGGCGATCTCGATGCGCCTCCGCCGAGTTAAATATCGGTTATAGTGGAATTCCTTCTCCAATTCTAAGACTTGCTGCCGGGTGTATGCTGTCCTAGACCGCTTGGGCTCCGTCCCATTGTAAGCAGAGTTCACTGGAAAAAAAGGATAAGTGGAGAGAAAGGGAGACAGAGAAGGGAGGAAAGGAGGGGTAAACAAGAATGGCCTGAACTGAGATATGGCTAGAAAGATTTATTGGATATGAATGTTTAGCTGTTTGAGAAATTTAAATGGGAAGTTAAGAACTTCTCAGCGTAATGAGGACACTCACATCCAACTATGAGCTAAATTATTAATGCAAGATTACAAAGCTCAATTTTTTTTCTTATTCATTTCTCCCCCTCTCTCTATCGCGCAATACATAACAGCAGAAGCCACATGGTGATACGGCTGCCCTGAGTATACCTCGGCTATAAAATTTATGGTGGGTGTAATTACCAATGCCGAGTCGTAAATCCGCCTCAATTGTGCCATTTCAAAGGCTTCCCTGCAATCGGAGCAGGGGCTGGCAACGAGATGGGAGTCAGAGGGGCCGATAAAGGGAGGGAAAGGGAGAGAGGAGCATGAGGAGTGCAGGGAACATGCACACACAAGTTGCCTACCAGTGCTGACGTGAATTTTCTTCATCCATGGGTACACCACAGGCTGCTTGGAGGAGGCTGTGCTGTTTGGGTGCTCCGGGGTAGCTTGGTTGCAGGCGGAGGTTGCGGCCGGTGGGGTGGCGGGGGACATGGACAACTGTGGGGTTTCACATGAAGCAGGTTGCCCTTTCCCTGTCAGCAGGTGCGCAGATTGGGGTATTCCATGTCCCCTTGGCGTGTCAGGTTCAGGAATGCTTGCACAATTATACGGGCGCTCTTGGTAGCTCGCCCGCGGAGGATATAACTCCTGATGGTGATGCTGGTAGCCAGTTTCCCTCGCGCGGCTGTAATATTCAGGACTATGCTCAGGGATGTAGTTGTTTTGCGAATATTCCTCGCATGGAGGAAATTTCGGATCAATGTAGTTAGACTCCATCAAATACGAGCTCATGATCATTAATTTCTGGAGTGGAAAATAATTTTTCTAGCTTTGTCGTTTTTCTGCTCCATAAAGCCCTCCTACTTGCGAGCAGCCCTGTAAAGTTACTTTTACCACGTGACCCAATTGCCCAATAGCAGAGTAAGAGGTAGTTCCCGGATAAGGAACCAGAGGTATTTAGCATACCTACAGTCGCCATTGTGGGCACAAATCTCTCTCTCTCCCTATCTCTCTCTCCCTCTCTCTCTCTCTGGTTGTGTTACCAAGGCAATTGATCTTGGGGACAAAACTAGTAGCTAGTTGCTGACCAAGGAAAAAATAAAACAGGCAAAATCCACTGGTCTCAATTATTCAAAGGGACAATAGGTGATTCGCGAAGGATAAGGTACAACAATAGCAAACCAATCATTTTGTTAGCCTGCACTCCTTATATAAAGGTTATCTGCTAATTAATGAAGGCACATTCTTAACCAACAGCACTTCAGCTGTGAAACAGATTACGCTCCATTAATACACTTAAGAATTAGAGCTGCATCAGTTTTGATGATATACATAAAAAAACACGTTTCAGCACTTATATTTAATAGGTTTATTGTGAATCTAAATGTCAGGGAGGACTGGAGTGGTGAGATGCTCTGGAGGTGTGGTTGATTTTTGAAAATAGGCCTGATAATTTATAATGTTGGAGAAAGGTGGACAGGAAGGAGTCAGCTGCCTAAACAAAAGCCTTCATTCAATGATGAGATATTTGTCTGTTTTGCAATGATATCCTCTTTCTTCCAGGCTATTCATTAAAAGGCTCTGCCGTCAACTTTTAATCAAAAATTGGCAAGGATAATATTAAAGATGGACCTGATTGAGGTAAGGATTCTTAAGATGACAGGAATATACTTTCTGAAGCTGCTTTGAATGTCACAGCAGCAGAAATCAGCTGGAAGCAGAGGTGTATGGAGCTTTACAATGAAGCGAATAAGATGATAAGAATATAGGAAAGTCATGGTGGTTCTTGTCTAAAATACAAAACGGTAAAAGTAAATAAAAGAGAAAAGCCAAAATGTAACACACGCTTTTAATCTTTAATAATAACCTCTAATTCTGAAAGATACAACATATATTCAACTAAAGCCGCCCAATATAATTATGAGTATTGTGATGTCACCAACAAAACAGAAGAAGCAGAGAAAAGTCAAAGACTACAGAGTTGTGAAAAACTACAATTATGATGTCACAGACCAGACAACAGTGGAGCATCCAGCAGACCAAACTAACTCAGTACTACCAATGTGAAAGCACAGACACAGCCAACATAAAACAGTACTGTGGTGTCACAAACCTGACAACTGTGCAGAGCAGCATCATTATGATGTCACGGACCAGTCAGCAGTGGGACCAGTATCATTATGGTGCCACAGAGCAGAGAGTCTCAGAACATTAAGATCTGCTGACTTAACTGCAGAGGAGCAGCATTGTGTCACAGAGAAGTTAAGTTACATTTGTTGCTGCAGACCAGAGAGTAAGAGCATTTAAGAGCAGTTGCACTCCCTCACATTAAACTGAAGAGCCCTCCCACATGCAGGGCAGTCCTACTTAGAGGCGTCTTGCTTGTAGACAAAAAAAAAAAGACCAAATATGAATTGTTTAATACTATTAAGGCTTTTTCTGACAAAAACACTTCTCTTGACTCTTATTCTCTTAATGAAAAGTCCTTACAGTTTACTTTCAAGACACGCTGTGACCTTTGTTGTGGCCTAAATAAAAACATGTGACCATGTGTATGTAAATCAGCTGAATCTCTCTCTCTCTTTGTATGTGTGTGTGTGTGTGTCTGTGTGTGTGTGTACTATAGCTACAACCCACATTTTATGAAAGAAAATGCTGAGAGGAAGAATTTGAAGAATGCAGCATTGCTATATATGCACATAAATCAGTGCAACAGATTTGTATACAAACATGTTTACCCTTTATGTATGTTTTGCTTTGAACTATAGCCACACTTATTACAAAGATACACAATTAAAAAAATAAGAAAATGAGAATAATATTTCGGTCTTGCTGCCATGTGGAAATACAGCCTGCAAGCATGTTACATGCTAATCGTGGCTGAAGCACTGACCATCAGCCACATTACTTGGGGTCTGCTGTTACATTGTAAACTGATCCCGCCTGCCTGTATAAACTTGTCATGTGCTGTATGCTTCCCATTCTTATCCCAGAGTCAGCTGTGGTCAAAGAGAGAGATAAGAGGTTGACTCCCTAATAGCTTAGCAGCCTCCCAACAACATACTGATTGTATTTCTTTTTTTTAATTATTGTTATGATAGTTGTGGGGGACATCAACAGCCAAATCACAACTACAAAAACATCCTATAATAATAATAATAATAACAATAATAATAATAATAATAATAATAATAATAATAAAAAGTTTAATAAAAGTCAAAGGCTCACACTAAACACACTAAACATTAAGCCTGAACAGAACAAGTCAATCTATTGGTTAACAGCCCTGAATTGCAAGTTAACGGATGTATTTATTTGCACAGTAATAATTACACAATATGGTTAAAAACGACTTGAAATGACATTTCTGGCTGTCCTGTTTTCACAGAATACGCGCGACATTTCTATTATCCCTAGCGAGGATGTTAGAGGCGTTTTATAGAGCAATAAAAGCCGTAAATCAGTCACTTTTAAACGACCCCTGGTTCCTAACGTGTTTTACACGGTCTGACACAGTAGTAGCCGCACGCTGCACACATGGGTTTGCTCTCTGTGGCCCATACCTACACAATCTATGGCTGTCTGTGCTATGAATACGCTTTGTGACAATGTTATTGCATTGCTAGTGTCTGCATGTAGGGCTGTATGTGTGCATATCACCGATGCTTGTATATGCAATAAGCAGGGAAAGCCAGAGAGACGTGCAGAGGAACAGATGCAGAAGAATCCATTGGCTGGCGTGGTATTTCAGTTGCCCATGTATTCCTGTAGAGACGTATTTGCGACTGTTTGTACTTCACACAAATTCGGTTCTACAGGGTACATATAGACAACTAATGTGTTTTAGGTTAGAAAAGGTAACGGTGATCTCTCAGGCAAACCTCTGTGCAAGCAAGTTATCGTGTCTGAAACTGGGCTGGCATGCATTTGAGAGTGGTGTGATAACAAATGTTCTGGCTAAGGCTGCAATAGAGAAATACATGCACCACAGCCGATGCTGTTTATCAGAGTTACTGAAGCCACAAACCAAATCTGTTCTGCTCTCAATAGATTTGCAAATTACAGAAATACTATTTTAACATCTTTTCTCCAAAAAACAAATCGCCTACACACATATGCCCACACTCACACACACACACACACACACACAAGCACGCAGTGTGCAAAGGACAAGAGGGTCTCTTTTCTTAACATTCAACCTCTGCCTTTGAGGTAGCTCCTATATGAATATTCAGTCACAAACACGGCGGGTACAAAGGGACGGCGTGACAGCACAGATGAAAAATAAGTTTCTATTGTTCCCAAGCATTTCTTCTGCTTGCTATTACCATACTGACCGCTCGGTAACCTTTCTTCCTGCCACTCTGGAAGCTAATGAGAAAAGCCTCGGATGAAAAATGCAATATCAGACATGTGACCTGTTTCGGGGTTATTAAAAACAGCAAACAGGCTCAGATTGTGAATCAATGGAATTGATTACAGTGGAAATGCACAGGGGACTTCAAACACTGTCAAAACACATCTTAATCTACGCGTGCATTCTGTGTATCAATTCAATAGATTTGTTTGATTGAAGAACAAAGCATCTCAAGACAACAAACAGCGAACTAACGAGGAAATAGACACAAAAAATTTAATTTCATCATTTGGCTTCGTCATATGCTCATCTAAATACATGCTATTTGTTGTGCACCAAACCAGTGTGAAGGAGCTGCACGCACGCCACATACTCCCCTCTCTCCCCGTGCGCTCTGGCGGACGCATTTTAATATTAGTTAGACAGCCTGACCCGCGTTTCACCCCTCGCGTTTGACTGGCTCCAATAGTTCACTGCCAAGGATTATTGATGAAGAGACAGCAATGAATTCTTTCTCCCCACAAATGGCTTTCAGATCGTGCACCTAGTTCAATAACTAGTTATAATGTAGAAGTACAAAAAAATGAGGCCCTCAGGCGGACTAATTTGATGTTTCATTTGTTCATTTGAGAAATTGTTAAGCTTTTCTCTCCC